>JBAMJV010005136.1:0-54756 GCA_037951105.1 Echinarachnius parma | reverse complement strand
ACTGTTGAAAGGGCATGACCTTGATCCATTCAGAATCAGAACCATCAAAATGGTAATACCAGGGATTGCTAATAAACATCTCAGGAATTGATGGACACAATTTCAATTTGTTACACCCAATTTCAATGGAACGTGCATTCACACTTTGGGCGGGCTTCTCTTCAAGGCTCTCCTTTGTTGCAAGAACTGCCTGCTTAATACTTGTCACAGTTTCTATATCATCATTTTCGAGTGATATTTCGAGCTTCGCCATGTTTTCTGTGAGTGACCATAATATTTGCTGCAGGTCTGACCCATGTCTGTTCCATGCATACAAAAAACGACAACAATCCCATTCAAAATACCTCTCACCCAACATAGAAACACACCTCATCAAATAATAACACTGAGCCATATCTTATATGGAAAAGCTTGTCAGCGTGTGCCTAGAAAAGCTTGTCAGCGTGTGCCTGCGCAGCGAGCCCAGTACAGAGACCGACATTTTTATTACAAAATAACACCAATTTCACATAACCAACATCATAATCAAACGTACACAAAGACGTTTATATCTTAAGCATATATAACCAGTGCATACAAGCACATAAATTCTTACAACGAAGATAATAATGATAATAATGATAATACCGTGCCTGATTAGCATAGGGTGAAAAACCAGAGATAAAAACTAATAAGAGAAAAACTCTGGAAAACCTAACGCTAACCCACACAAAATTGGTGTACTTCCTTATAAAACATTCCAACCCTCAAAAACCAAAACATCTATACTATCATCATTATTATCATTATTATTAATGACATCATCAACAATAAGTATGTGTTAACGATCTGACTGACAAACGTAGAATGACTACCCCTTCCAATACATGACTATGTCACCCTCCTCGGCCACATACCGAACCTATTCAAAAAAGCCCGCGCGAATCAACGGATTCGCTCCACTGGCTTCCATACAAAGCTGTCGTTTTAACGACCTGCCTGTTACAAACATAATTTCTCTGCTATACGCTGTAGCGCAGAGAAATAAACGTCTGTTCCATGCATACAAAAAACGACAACAATCCCATTCAAAATACCTCTCACCCAACATAGAAACACACCTCATCAAATAATAACACTGAGCCATATCTTATATGGAAAAGCTTGTCAGCGTGTGCCTAGACCTATAAAAGAAGGGGTTGAGACTGACCAATAAATACGCCTTACCGTAATATTAAATCCCAAAATTACATACAATCTTACTATAAAGCATTAAAAAACAAAAATAAATTGAATACATTCAATTAAAGAAATACGTGGTGCAATCTAGGGACAAATGCCCTCAAGACACCATCAATAACCAATATAGCCATAAACGAGCATACATTCTTAAAACAAAATTGGCCCCTTACCAAATAAAACTACATAACCGAACATTGTCGTTATCATATAAACGTATTAACCACAAATATATAAACTTCCGATACGAGAACATCAACCGCATGGCTTCTCAAATGCGAATGAATACCACAAACAACTTAATTAAAACAATGTAATCCCGCAAGAACAAAAACTTTGCCCTTCAAGATTAACAAACAAACAACTTTAGACCGTATGCATCGTACGCATCAGCAACTCTAACCATCCCTGGCTAACGCCCGATCAAAAACAAAAACTCCTATCCGCCCGAATCCACAAATAAGAGCCTGAGCAGCATCTCTTCCATGCTCTAACTTCCTTCTCAAGTGAGCCAATAACAAACGCGTGCTTATCACATATTCAATGCATCATGCTTGACAGGCCTCGTGACCTGTAACTGGAGCTCAACTGAGCCGTCAACATAACCGACCTTTACTTTCTAGACCTCCAGCAACCATGCCTCTTCCATAACATATCATTAATAGAAGCTCTAGCAGCCCATGTGGCGCCACCTAACCTTAAAAGGAGACCACCAAGCAAAAAAAACATAATTATATATTTTAGTACCATTTTATAATATCAAACAAATGCCCAACATTTCACAAAGGGTTGTGTAATTCATACACAACGCAATTATTTTCCACCACTTACGGAACCAGCACTATTCCCCGGTTTCGTACAAACCAAACATCTGCGAGTGCGCCAATGCTATTCACGCGCACATTTAAAAACAATAAAATTAATCTTATACATGCCCACAAGAATATACCAAAGCATCGCAAGGACTTTACTACATCAAAAACACAGGAACCCCGCACATGGACATAACAATACACGATAGATCTTGCAAAACTTCTACATCAGCTTCTGTCGTGTATTTCCCACATAAAGAAATAAACACGTCGAAAGCGACTGTGCCCTTCTAGATTACCCTTCTGGAGCTCTGTCGCTTGGCTGATTCCAGAAGGCTTTTAATGAATAAACTCCCATCGAGAGAAAGCGCCATAATACGTCCTCGAAGTCCTCTCACTCCTACACATGATCAGATGCGTAGCCATGCCCTTGATTAGAAGTGGTACCGACCGCTAGTATCCTATAGAGCTGATCGTCTGATCCAGGTCTTAATCTGCAAGAGCAAAACATTGCATTAGAAACGAACTTTCAAAGCCACTAATTTAAAGGCCTAGTTAGGATTACCAAAGAATCCATTATTTCCTCTACCTTTCCTTGCCCCACCGGAGTCAATCTTCCTCACATCTACCAAAAAAATAACAAATTAATATCCTTATACAACTTCGGCCAAAAGGAGGCCGATTTCCACAATAAACTATCAAAGCCATTTACTTATTCCCAAACAAACTTTTGTTTGTATCTACAATTTTTCCAATCAATCTTAGTGGAGGGACCAATCAATTTATATATCCCTCCCAACTATGCTCAAAAGCATCTATTCCACTTGTACCAGGACACCCCATCTCAAACGAGAGATCTGACACTTGGCATCTCTCTTTACCCAAAAGGGTGACACAATAAAGTACATCCATGCATTTTACGCATATCATGAATCTCCATGGCTACCTATCACAAAAACATCCTTCTTACCATGCTTACTAACCTTCTGAACTGGACTAAACTATACACAAATATATCTTACGAACAAAAACGGCAAACTCTTCACCGCCTCCAGCTCTCCCCAAGTGGAGCCTCTATGGGTCTCGTGGACTGAACACCTGTCCGATGGTTCAAGCAATTAATTCTTCATATCTACATATAAAAACGGAAGTGAACTCTCTTCACTGCCTACAGCTCTTTCATGGTGGAGCTTCTATGGGCCGTGTCAAACGACCACCTGCCCGTTGCTTCAAGCAATTCATCTTCGTATCTACATATAAAAACAGCACTATGTTTACAGCCTCCAGCTCACTTCAAGTGGAGCCTCCATGGGCCGTGTCAAACGACCACCTGCCCGTTGCTTCAAGCAACTCATCTTCGTATCTACATAATACAAACAGCACTATGTTTACAGCCTCCAGCTCACTTCAAGTGGAGCTTCTATGGGCCGTGTCGAACGACCACCTGCCCGTTGCTTCAAGCAATTCATCTTCGTATCTACATATAAAAACAACACTATGTTTACAGCCTCCAGCTCACTTCAAGTGGAGCCTCTATGGGTCTCGTCAAACGACCACCTGCCCGTTGCTTCAAGCAATTCATCTTCGTATCTACATATAAAAACAACACTATGTTTACAGCCTCCAGCTCACTTCAAGTGGAGCCTCTATGGGACTCGACAGACGACCACCTGCCTGTTGCTTCAAGCAATTCATCTTCGTATCTACATATAAAAACAGCACTATGTTTACAGCCTCCAGCCCACTTCAAGTGGAGCCTCCATGGGCCGTGTCAAACGACCACCTGCCCGTTGCTTCAAGCAACTCATCTTCGTATCTACATATAAAAACAGCACTATGTTTACAGCCTCCAGCTCACTTCAAGTGGAGCTTCTATGGGCCGTGTCGAACGACCACCTGCCCGTTGCTTCAAGCAATTCGTCTTCGTATCTACATATAAAAACAGCACTATGTTTACAGCCTCCAACTCACTTCAAGTGGAGCCTCTATGGGTCTCGTCAAACGACCACCTGCCCGTTGCTTCAAGCAATTCATCTTTGTATCTACATATAAAAACAACACTATGTTTACAGCCTACAGCCTCCAAGCAATCCATCCTCAACGTGGGTGTGCCCACCATATACTGTGCCAGAGGCATCAAAAAAGACATTTATATCTTAATACCATTACTCCAATCCCGTTCAGGCAAGCAACAGTTGCTGCAACCCGAACGACAATCCAAAGACTACTTCCTTACTAAGCATGACGGGTGCTTGCCAACTGGCTCAACCATTCGAGCTATTAAAAATCTCCCTTATCTTCATTTGAACGAGCTTACCTGTCGCGGTATACGAAGAATAATCCGGCCACCAAAGCCCGCCAATTCATTCACGTGGACCAGCTAGGATACAACCATTCCAGAATTTCAACAATGTACAAAAGAATAATTTCATCGCTTCTCAACCATTTCGTGAGATGTGTGCATATACATACCCTCCAGCCATGCTCCGGACCAGGCCAAGCTACTTCTGGCAGCTAATGGGTTTCCAGCGACTCATATTTTCCACAATTAAGAAAACCCAAGCCCAACATATCGTGGTGCACAACCTCAAGTAAATCGGGTGCCTCTTTATCGGTTGCTACAAAACTGAGACCATCATCGAGGTACATAATTACCTTGTGACCTTGCGGTCCCCAATTCCGTGTGTGACGACGACCCGCGTGACTTACGTAAACACGTACTTGACCGTCGAAATACCAAAAGGCAAGACGTTAAAATTTATGGAAACCTCCACTTACCTTGAAAATCACAATCGAAACCGAGCTATGCCCTATGGTCCTCGAGTATCTCAATTATTATGCAAAATTCAAATCAAAATTAAACAACGAGTCACCAAAAGACAACACATCATTGGCAAGTATATCGTCTTCATATTACAACTTTTCTTTAAATAAGCAAGAATAAACATTTCAACAATCCAAAACAAGCCTTCTCTGACTAATATTATCAACTTCAATCAACGGGCGTACTTCTAATTCAAAAAACACCCTTTCCTCAAAATGCTCAGGGTATATCTCCCCCTATAAACACAAGATTCGCCCTAGCGAATATATTAAATTCTTCTTACTATTACTATCAATCTGCCCGGGCCAAACATGATAGGGCATTCTTTACCCCTCATCAATCACATCTTAAAACGTAATTTCGTGCCATTCCCCCATAACTATTAAGAGCCGTCAAACGACCCACAGTGAATGACACAAAATCAACATAATTGCATGTGGCAAAATAATCAACATAATGATGTTGACGTAATGGTTGAGTACTTATCTTTGCCTCACTGCCTGCCCTTGACACGTGTGACCTCTCGACACCAAAAACGCCAATACCCCGGCTTCCCACACGCAAGACTGGTGCCCGACCTCCGACGGAAAACCCGACGTCACCCTTCCTCCGGGCGTCCCCAGACTGCACGGGCCTGCTGAGCCCTGAAGCAACCCGTCGAGATGACGGCGTTGTAGTGTATGGCCGGAACCCGCTGCCCCTATGCAGCCTCCTAGTCGGTCCATTGATGCCGCATTGCCCCTCGTCATGACCTCGGACTTCAATCCTTCTCTCGTCGACCGAATCGAAGGCCAGAACGTTGGCTTTGTACTCCACCACGGTGCCCCATCCATAGGGTGACTGATCTGCGATCTTCATTAGCTTCTGCTTGTGCTCCAAGTACAAAGTTCCTAAAAAACCGGTAAATAGGTATAACAACAGTGCATTAATATCACAAAAACGTAGAATCACAAGTGAAATAAATAAAGAATAACAAAATATTCATGTACCTTCGGACAAAAAGCCCTTAGCCGAAACTCACACAGCAGCCCTCACTTCGAATAACATAGTGTATATTTCAAACCAACTTTATGCTACTACCGAATCTCTTTCTCTCTAAAGGCATAGACCGCATATTATGTACTCAATTTTAACAATTAAATTTCCACTGAATTCATATTAATACGATTCGTAACTGAATTGAAATGCACTTAACTTATGAGTAACGAGCTCATCCAGCTCTTCCAACAGCGAGAAAATGGGACGCCTGAACTTGCTCCTTGACGGTATTTAAAACGCCCGAGCCCCGAGGCATCCATTGTAGCTCGATGACAACGCCCTAAAAAAGAGAACTGGCTATACGCTGCGCAGTATGTGTTAACGATCTGACTGACAAACGTAGAATGACTACCCCTTCCAATACATGACTATGTCACCCTCCTCGGCCACATACCGAACCTATTCAAAAAAGCCCGCGCGAATCAACGGATTCGCTCCACTGGCTTCCATACAAAGCTGTCGTTTTAACGACCTGCCTGTTACAAACATAATTTCTCTGCTATACGCTGTAGCGCAGAGAAATAAACATCCCTGGAGTTCATCATGTATTGCTTTTTTATACCTGGCACATTCTGCAAGATCCATGTTCAGCTTCTTTTCAATGCTCTCTCTCTGGTCGTCTGCAACTTCTTTGAGCTTTCTCAATTGAGCATTTCTGTCATCATTGATCTTTTTAATCGCTCCATCTGCTTTTTTATTAATGGTGATGGTCACCTCCTCCTCCTTCTCTTGGATTTGCTTTCTTTCCTCATCCCATTGGGCCTTACTTGAATCTGCTTGTGACTCAATGGACTTTTCCATTGTAGTTTTCTTCAAGTCGAGTTCCTCCATCGCTTTGGTGAATTCTTCCTTCTTCCCTGCGGCAAGGACAAGAACGTCAGCTGCCTCAGATTTCCTATCGGCAACGACGTCCCCCAAATCCCGCAGCTCGCATGGCTTTTGGTGGCTCACCATGGCGCACGAACTGCAGGCCTCTTTGTCATGCGTTTCGCAAAAGAACTTGACAACTTTATTATGTTTCTTACAGACCCATTTAGGCTGACCGGTCTTCTCCATCACGATGAGATGACTTTTCTCCGCTGCGCAAGGGTCGCAGAGATACTGCCCTTCCGTCACCTTCACCTCGTATACTTGTGCAGCGCCCTCACAGGCCTGCCCCGATCCTTCGCATTTGCCCCCCTGAAAATTGCACGCCATCTTCTGTTTAAAACACAAAGAAGTATACAAAAATATGATTGTTTGAAACATCTCATGAGTAATGCAGAGGTCTATTCAAAATGCAATGTTTACAATAGTTTGACCAAGATTTTATGTAAAAGATATGGTTCATTTTGTATTGCCAATGTGTATTTGATCACAAATTACATGAAGTACATATTTGTTTTGTGTTTGTTTAAGTGTGTTTGATTATAAATATTCTTCTGACGTGGTTTGACACGAAATTTCAGTCAGTTATTGTCATTTTGCACTGGACATGTGCATGTGCAATATACTGCCCTACTCTGAAAAAAGGAAGTAACAGACACATTCTGTCTCTCTAGCTCTCTCTTCTATTTTTCCTAACACCCTATGTTCCCAACACCCTTTCCCCCTACATATAACCTTAGAACTTCTTTCTCTGCTTTTCTCTGTTTTTGTTTTTCTTGTTCCATTTTATTATTTCCCTCTCCATCCTTTTTTACATATTTTCCTCCTTCTCTCTTTTTCAAATATCAAGCTATCCCTTTTGTAAATATTTTTTCCCACGTTCAATAATTTTTAGTCTTATAAGTTAGTTTTAATTACTTTGAAACATTTTTTTTAACTAAAGTAAAACATTGATGCTTTATATTTTCTTTGGGGTCCTTGCTCTTACATGCCCAGCTTCTTTAAGGTCTCCTCTTTCTTTCATGACTTGTTTAGAAAAAACTATTTGGGTTGTATATTGACTAAATATTGTAGTTTCAAATTGTGCTTAAATGCAGATTATTCTATTATTCTGTGTACAAATGTTTTTGTGAAAGAAAAAAATGAACCTATTGGTAATTCGTCACCCATTGTGTATTAAAGCATATATCAGTTACCCCAAAACAAGTAAATAGACTATCCATACAATTGCCAGTTGCTTCCTTTTGTCAGATTAGGGCAGTATAGTCTTCACTCACTTTCTACTCTAGTCCCCTTCTAAATCTGTAAGGCCTGTATCAATTCAAACATTTTAGCCTATAATATCAATTATCACTCTTCCACTTCCACATTCTCCTTTTTCATTTTTCCCCCAGTTGATTATTAATGCTGATCATCACAATGTAGGAATAATATTTTTTCATGTAATATTGCATGTATTGATTTATATTTTTCAGGATTAAAATTGTCATATTGCAAATGGGAAAATGCAGAAATAAAAGTACTGGAAAAGGGAAAGCAGTCTTTATTAGTTGCTTGTTGATAGTATGTATTGTAGTTATTTTGTTTATTTAGGGTCTATAATATATTTAGTTTATTGTTTACCTTTTAGCCGAGTATGCTCGCTTGCAAATTCAACCAAAATATCCTACGAGATGAGATGAAAGACCAAGCATAGCAGGCCCCCAAAGCTGTGAAACAAACCAAAAGGAAGAAGAAACTTGATTATTTTGGGGTAAAGTCATTCTGATCTAGTGCTTCCAGTCATCCATCCTATATCATGTTGTTTAGGGCCTCTTTTATATACATTTACTGGTGTGTCTCACACAGGACGCGAGTGTGTGCCTCTTTAGTCTTTACAAAGGGCCGACATCAGTGGTGTATCTGCACACCCCCCCCCCCCCCCCCTCCCCCCAATAATTTGGCGAAAACTATATACAAAGATATGGGTGAACATTTGTTTAAAAACAAAGTAATACATTATATAGGGCATATAGGGTGTTTGACTTGCACGCAAACGGTTGCAGGGATGTTTTTACAGAGCTTGTTTGCAAAAGGGGTTAGATCCACTTTAGACCATTCCGAGAAAATCAAGTTTTTTTATTTCTCCCATATTGCATATGTTTATGCAAAACAAATTTGTCCTGATATACTACCCTACCATGTGAATGTAAAACTGAGTATGAAAAAAATCAGCCTGTCTTCATATTTTTAAAATAATTTTTCAAAAAATTGAACTTTGTGGATCTAGCCTCTTTTGCAAAGAAAAATTTCAAATGGGCAGGATTTAAGGGAGGTGGGGCAGCCCTAGTCACCCACTATGAACATGTATGTGAGTTGGCTCATAACTGAAGTTTTTTCTTTTCATTCTGATTAAATGTCACCCATCAAAAGCAAAAAATAATGACAACTCACATGTCACCGACATTGCTCAACTGTACAATATTTTGTTTGCAAAAGGGGTTAGATCCACTTTGTTTGCAAAAGGGGCTAGATCCACAAAGTTCAATTTTGGGGAACATTATTTTTTAAAATATGAAGACAGGCTGACTTTTTCATACTCAGTTTTACATTCACATGGTAGGGTAGTATATCAGGACAAATTTGTTTTGCATAAACATATTGCAATATGGGAGAAATAAAAAAAATTATGATTTTCTCGGAATGGTCTAAAGTGGATCTAACCCCTTTTGCAAACAAACTGAAATGGATCTAACCCCTTTTGAAAAAGAAAAAAAAAATTCTTAGCCATTTTTGTACACTTTTTGATGGGAATTTCAACTTTTCTTTGGTATCATCTTAGAGCTACTAAAAATCAATACATTAAGACCCTGTTTACAGTGCAGGGCCGGACCGAGACGCGTCTCGGCCCTGCTTAAATTGCGGTACTCGGCCCCCCAATTTTGGTGCGTTTACAGTGGCGGGGCCTGGCCGCCCTTTCAATATATTGTCGTAGTGGCGCTCTGCATGTAAACAAACACAGTAAACAAACCATTATTTTGGAGGCACGCCGGGGTCACAGAACAAGGCGCGTTATTTGCAATGAATTGTTTTCCCAATTTGGTACCGCATTTGGCCCTGCGTGCGTTTACAGTGAGAAAAAGCGGGGCCGAGACGCGTCTCGGCCGCGGCCGAGACTACCTCCAGAGCAGGGCCAAATGCGCTGCCACTTTTGGCCCCGCATTTGGCCTTTTGAGCGTTTACAGTGAAGAAAAGGCCGGGCCGAGACGCGTCTCGGCCCGGCCTTTTTTTCACTGTAAACGGGGTCTAAAGCCCGCCGCACACTGTACGATCCGACCGGTCGTACGACTCTACGACTAGCCCAGTCGTAAGACCAGTCGTACGACTGGGGACCGCACACTGCACGATTTCCCCCCTGCGATTGGCGCATGCGCACTTTGATGACCTGGTACTGAGATAAAACATATCCAGTTACTGCAATTAAGCAGAAAACACAGTAAACATATGATCGCTCGTATACAAAACATATTTTCTGACATAAACATTCCAACAAAGTTACTTAAAGAATACTACAGTATCTTATAAACGGGCATGCAAGGGTAATGTTGTATTTATTATACGAGATACCTACTCAATTGCATTCTCCAAAATGTATGGCAAATATAATTTTCTTTTAACCACGGTAATTATTTTTTCTGAATTTTACATGTATTAAATTAAGATTATGTTTACCTGTATAATCGATCTCTATCATGATCGATCGTGTAGTAATATCGATTTAAACATTATAAACTCTTAGAAAATGCGTAAATGTTATAAATATAGTCGGGGGGGGGGGGGGGGTCTGTCCTCATTGAAAGGGGGGTATCATGCGTGACCAAGAAAACGAGTAATTAGGGTGGTTTTTCACGATCAGGCGAGATACTCGAGTATCTCGTTTAGGGTCTCAAAATCACCCAAAATCAGGAAATAGGGTATCTATTTTAGGCTGATGAATTACTCGTTTAGGGTATCAAAAAGATGAATTACTCGTTTAGGGTCTCAACAACTCAGATTACTTGCTTAGGGTATCAAATTACCAATAATCATACTTGCTTAGGGTCTATTTTTTGCACCACGCAAATACTCGTTTAGGGTGCTTTTGGCAAGTCCTTGGTCACGCATGATACCCCCTTTCCAGGGGCCGCGGAATGGTTTTGAAAGTGTGGGGGGGGGGGGGGGGGGAGGGCTGATCACATTTGAACTGTAATGTATTTCTTTATTTTATGCTTATAAATGTATTTCTTTGTTTTTAGCCAAAAAAGTGGGGGGGGGGGGGGGGCTTGGCTGCAGCCCCCCAGCCCCCCCCCCCCCCGGTTCCGCGGTCCCTGCTTTCTATGAGGACAGACCCCCCCCCCCCCCGGGAAAATCACGCATATGAATATACCGCTTCTGTAATATATGCAAATAATATGCGGATGACGTAAGACTGGCAAGCTTAACAATAGTAACTAGGTTCGGCAAGCTAAATTTGCCGGAGCTTGCCGGACCTAGTTACTATTGTTAAGCTTGCCAACGGGGTGTCTGACGTCATACGCATATTATTTGCATACATTACAGAGGCGGTCTATTCACCTCAATCATACCGAATCAACATCTGCCAAAATCTAAAAATGTCCAAGCAGCAATCATTCGCACATTTCGCAGTGCATACAATACACTTCACACTCTCAGGATATAGAGGTGGAAAAAGAAAACAATAAGATGAAAAAGAAGGAATAAGAAATACAAAGAAAAATAAGAAGAAGACGACGACGAAGAAGAAGACGACGAAGAAGAAGACGAAGAAGACGAAGAAGAAAAAGACGAAGAAGAAGACGAAGACGAAGAAGAAGAAGAAGAAGAAGAAGAAGAAGAAGAAGAAGAAGAAGAAGAAGAAGAAGAAGAAGAAGAAGAAGAGCGAGAAACAACAACGTATACATTAGTTTGTATGTTATTACAGTATTTAAGTTTTATTGCTCGCAATATTGCTAGTAATAACACTTTCGTTTGCATCCATTCATATTGACCACTAATGACTCATGGATTCACATTTAAATATTATAAGATACACTCTTTTGTCCGTCTTTCATAATATATCTGATCCTTCAACAGGGGAGGGGTACTGTGAGGAGAAACTCCTCAGAGAAGTGCAAGATGAATATTATACATCATGTTCAAAGTAGAAATACTCCTACATCGGGAATCACATTTTAAAGTAGCTTGATAAATAAGCGTTTAATGTTTCTATCATGTACCTCAAGTTATATGCAAATGACTCGTATTATAAATGTAAGGGAAGGGGGTAGTATACAAGGTAAATGTATTAATTCATTTTGCATGTAATATCAAATGCATCAGTCTTCAGCAAATAAAATGGCATGTGATAAAGAGAGCAGGGGGGGGGGGGGGGTGTTTCACAAGATCGTAAGTTGACCTTATCTTTAAGTTGGCTTGACTATTATGGAAAGCCATCCATAGCCTCGGAATACAATATACTTAAAAGCAAAACAAACAAAATTAATTTCAGAATGTTCATAAATGCTGCATCAAGAAGATGAAATCTCCTTGGTAATATAAATATTATTGATTTGAATCAAGAATTCAAAGAAACTAATAGCTCTACGTACTTAGACTTAAGTTCAGCTTAGGATCTTTGTGAACCCCCCCCCCCCCCCCCCCCCCCCCCCCCCCCCCCCCCCCCCCCCACGGTAAACGTTTTCCCAGTCTGTAAATATTAGGTGTCAGTATGATTATTTGAGTTGATCTGTGATTAGTCCGGTATAATTCTGTTTTTAGTTGATATGCAGCATTGCAAGAGGTTGCCAAGGTGGCAACTAATCTGAAAATATATAACAAATATTTAGAACATGATTGAAAAATAATAACATGGAATTATAGCGTATTAGAGGTTGTAGCAATGGAGATCAATCATATTCATAAATATGCAAATTATGGGCAGCCATCTCAGATTTTGGGGTGTAAATATGGCACATGCAAATGAGCACTGCTCCCAATAACTTTGAAATAAATGTTTTGATCAATGTTATATTATTCATAGAAAAAAAACATCTTACCTTTTTTTTTTCAGAACTATGCAAATAAGCTAATAATCCTTCTAATGCTAGTTAACAAAAGATTG
Source organism: Echinarachnius parma (assembly GCA_037951105.1). Classification (NCBI taxonomy): domain Eukaryota; kingdom Metazoa; phylum Echinodermata; class Echinoidea; order Clypeasteroida; family Echinarachniidae; genus Echinarachnius; species Echinarachnius parma. The sequence continues at coordinate 41,858 of JBAMJV010005136.1, read as the reverse complement.
CCCATGGTTACCAAAGTGGCAACCTCAATGAATTTTCTATATAGAAACCATTTAGAACATGAATAGATAAAACAAAATCTTGAAACCTCTCAGGTCCGATACACAAAATACTGTCAACAGGACCATATTGAATGTTTGATCTTGAATAGCTAAAAACAATAGTAAAGTTCAAATCCTCATCTTGAAAAGAGATATCATAGTTTTAATGATATGTCTTAATAAATAAAGAAAACTTGACAGAATCTATATTTCTATAATCTGATATTTCACTAAGTCTTGTGTGAAATTCCATGATAATTAATGTCATAATTATGACCAAGTAATGATCGAGTATAATTCTAACAAAAGGGTAAGTGATTCGGGCATAATTCCAGTCACTTCAAGTTGTTTGTTTCCTCTTAAGCTTCACTTATCATGAAAATAATCTGTGTTTATTTTGACATAGCAGCATATTCAATAACATACGTTACATAACCGGCCTCCAGTGGCCAGACAGTCGACAGTGGTTAGAAAAAGTATTAATTACTGCCATTATTAGTAAAACCCAAAGTAATACCAAAAGTATACCAAAAGAATCATGCACTTATCAGTAACAGCAAGCTAAAGTTATGCGTTTCCTATTTAAGATCTCAAATAAAGTAGGCAATGCTGGGCCCTGTTTATTTATTTTTTGTATAAAGGTCCCAATCAAATAAACATCCTTATCATTACTTGTTTTTAAATATCTTTATAACATCATTTGGCTACATGATGGCTCTTCATGGACGGTCCAGGTTCCTGAACTGCTTCAGATCCAGATATCTCCTGGGTCCCTGGAGTGGCTGGACTGTCTGTTTGTTCAGGCATCTGTAAAATGAAATAGGAGAACAAGATTTTTAAATATGTCCTATAATTTTGGACCAAATTAATACAAAACAAGTATGATGAGGAGATGCATTGAAAAACACTGGAACTTTCCATACTGCATTGGTGCCTAGACATGAAGCATGTGCAAATGTTGCCTACCAGCCTTACCAGTAGCGTAGCCAGATTGTTAATGGGTGGGTGGGTGAGGGAGGGGTGGGGCACACCATTATTTTGTAATGTCCCCTTTTCCAAATTAGTGTGGGGGGGGGGGGGGAAGAAGTGCAATACCCCCCCCCCCCCCCCTCCCCCCCCCCCGCACTCCGTCGCTACACCACTGAGCGTTACATTCCACCATTTATGTTATTATTTGTTCTGAAAATTGCAGTTAAGTTTAAAAATAGTATAATTTCTTGAATCAATAGAACATTGTAGTTATGTAAAAAGTGCATTATTTTTCATATTATTAGGATGTCAATTTAATAAAGTACCTTCAGACTATAATTTGATGTTCTGGCCCTGTACACTAGGCTCCAAGAACGACGATCTGTTGATGAACCAGTTCTGCCTCAGTGTCCACAATGTTGCTGGAGAACCACTTTGCCAGGATCTCAAAGAGGCCATTCTCTTCCTGATTTCCTTTCCTGTCATACAAAAAAGAGTGAAAAGAATCGCAATAAACAAAAGCAAGTTTACAAGTAAAATATACATGTATAGGGCGAATCCATTCTCACCTTCTGAGAGGTTTTGTGTAATTTTATAAGTACTCAGTATTTTTCATTACAAAGTATATTATCACAAACACAATTTTCTGAAGCACCCTATATGTACTAAGACAAAACTATATTTTTAGATTATACTACATTCTACAATTAGCTGTACAATTACAGTTAGCTGTGTTTTTAACAAGTTGCACTTCGGTTAGCAATTACATGTAAGTTAACAATGTAAATTATTTTAATTTGTACTGCACTTAATTTCTGTAAACGAATCATGTACTTCAACATAGTACATTACTTCTTCGAAATTTATAATTGATCATACTATGTTCCATTTGCACTCTCTGGAATACTGTAACATGCTATTTTAATATGCAGTCACACATGGGCAATTCCGTGGTAACGGAATTACAATTCAGAGAAATTTTGCTCATTCTTTTTCATAATATGGATTAGTCCTATGACCTAAAGCTTATCAACACTTTAATAAGTTCTGGAGATATACCTGCTGTCATATAGAAACAAAAATATGGAAATTTCATACATGAGAAAAGTGCTAGCACGTATGATACGTCGGTAACGGAATTACGGCAGAGAATGGGCCTTTTTTCCCACCTTCAACTTTCACATGAATTCCTCTGAAATTTAAAAGACATTTTGTGTAGATTTATTTTAAAATTCATTGCTATGGGAGTCAACTTCATGATAACATTAATTTTTCCTTTATGTTCATCTTGTTTGGTCGTAACTGACCATGTTTCCAAAAAGGCAGCGGTAACGGAATTACATAAAAGGTAACGGAATACGCTTCTGAAGTTTACCTTAAAAAGTTTAATTTTTTGAATACCAGATAAGCTAAAATCCCTTTAAAATGTTATTTTTATGTTCAAACATTTATAAAAACCAAATGCAAGATACTTTTATGCCAAATTATGAGTAATATATGAATACGCCTGCTTAATTTGTTAATTTGGTAACGCAGTGTGAAAATTTAAAAAAAAATAACTATTTGTATTTGTGAAATTCAAGTCAGTCTTCGTTTACATAGTCCCTTGTTATCAAACTCTGCAGTCCTGGCTCAAATCAATGGTCACATATTTCTCTATTTATACTAGAAAGCTATCTAATGAACATGGTAACGGAATTACACTAGTAACACTGCTTTGTCAATTATCCACAAATTCTTCTAAACTATACGTATCCATTGGATAAATATCACTTCTACCAAAGTATTTCATACACATATACTACAAAAACACTTTTTGATCATGTACACTTCCTTATATTATGCAATTTGGACAAAACAGATTGGGAAGCAAGTGCTTAGCAGAACAATAAATCAAAGTCAGATGTCAAATGATGCATGTATCAAGGGGTAACGTAACATGAATTGCTTGAAGTTTATCATGCAATACACAATGTGTACAACTTGATATTAGAATTCAGAAAACCCTGGGAAGTCTTATACATTGGACATGTACTAACAAAGTATGTAACCATGCTGGTAAGTATAAAGGGGACCACCAGGCAAAGGACAACACATTATTATATGTTTAGGTACCCTTTTGTGATATCAAATAGATACCCGACTTTTTGCAAAGGGTTGTGTAATTCATAAACAAATCAATTAATTTCACCACTTACGGAACCACTGCTATTTCCTGGTTCCATACGGGCCAAGCATTTGCGAATGCGCCAATGCTTTCACGCGTACGTCAATAGAATCCCGGATGATTCGTTCGCTCTGCACATGAGCGCTCTGGCTCTGCACGCATATAGTCTTCGCAATTCAGACCACATGAAAGCATGGTTGAGAATGGTGATGCTTTTTCCAATTATATATTTTTTTCTGAAAACATATTTTTGTGAGCTTGTTGAAGGAATGGAATACTAAAGATGTTACCTTTCTATAATAAGAATATTATTTTTGGCTGGTGGTACTTTTAATGGCCAGCACGGATAGGGTTCAATCCTATTGTCTGAATGTTAATACCAATAATTCTGGGCAGTTAAAAGCCAGGAAACTAATTAGTATGTTATGAGTAATTATATGAAGGAAAGTGTATCTCTTCTGTCCATTTGTGGCTCATTGAGGGTATCTATGATATGCTATTAGACCTGTAAATAATGTCTACCTGTATGCCATCTACTAAATTGTTCTAAATTAATAAACTCATCCATCTGATCAAAATCACTACTACTGAAGAATACTACCAAGACACTTTTTTGATCATGTACACATACTTGATGCAATTTGGACATAATAAATTGTTAGAAAGCATGTACAAGAACATTAATTTATAGTCAGAGATCAGGTGATACATGTATCAGGGATACAATTAATTGTTTGTAGTATATTATGTAATGCACAATGTGTACAACTTGATATTAAAGATGTTCAAGTTTTAAAAATCCTAAACTTATTTATAATTGTACTAACAAAGATTTACTGACAAGTCAAATGGCCAGCAAGGATAGAGTTCAATCTTATTGTCTGAACTTTAATCATCAGCAATAATACTGGCAAGCTACATTTTAAAGCCAGTGAATAAGTTAGCATGATACATGCATTTATATGAAGGAGAGTATATATCTATTCTGTCTGTTTGTGGCTCTTTTACATAGCTGAAGACCTGTGAATAATGTAATTGGCCAAAATCTCAAATCAGTAGCTCAACTTGAGCTTGGCTTAAAAAGACAAAACCTACCAGTAACAATATTCACCAGTAGACCTATTGTGTAGTTCCTGTATGGTGCTATAACATTTGAATGGTTTCCTTTCATTATCTAGTCAATCCCTTGAGTTCTGATATTAGGCAACAGGGCAATGGGCCCTTTGAAATATAGCCGAAGTATAGTCTGTCATCAGCCCAATTGTGTCTGGATCATCCTGGACATTTGCAGGTGACCTCTTATAATATTGACAGAATTTCAAAGGGCCCATTGTCTTAATGCTTTTAAGCAGAAGCAAGGGATTGACTAGATAATGAGATGAAACTTTATACTCAATACTCCTGCTGGCGCAAAGTGGTACTGGTAGTCTTGGTCTTTTTAGACCAATCTCAAGTTGAGCAACTGATGAGATTTCAAGCCAAAGTCATCTACTATGTGGCCAACCATACTTCTCTGGTACTGTTTGCTTCAATAATTTGACAGTAATGTTACTATCCACAGCTTCTATCACTTGTCCAATTAATTGTTTGGCATTGTTTTCTTTGCAGTGTTGAACTAGTTACCACCCATTTCAATTTGAGGTCCTCCATGCCGCTGCTGATGACATTGCTAATATAGACTGTGTTGTTGCTTTTTCCTCTGTTCTGAGTGTTCTTGATGTTATCTTGGACACTATCTTCCTCAATACTACCTGCAGTCTTAGACTTCAACAAGGGGAGGGTGTTGGGGTTGGGTGATCTATTTTTTATTTTCTTGCCAAAGACTGCAAGATTTTGTTTGTTTATACTTTGTGAAAACTATGCCTGACATATGTTTAATAGATAAACCGTTTCTCAACTATTTTTAGAACAGAAGGTCATAAGAGAGGATCTATCTCATTTGATATCTTCCTTTATATTCATAATTTGTTTTTTACTCATCAGAAGTTGGATTTTGTTTTCCCCCCTGTATAGCAGGTGGAGTTCCTTTCTTTCAAAAACTTCCTACCCACTTTGAAGTCAAATTAATGTTGCATCCCCTACCGATGTAATTCCGTTACCGGTGTAATTCCGTTACCATGTAATTCCGTTACCGATGTTTTCATAGAAATGGGTGAAGATATTAAAGAATTGGGCGTTTGGGATTTCAAGGACACATATTTTAGCATTGGATTTACAATTACAGAATAATTCATCAATATTAAAGTTCTTTAAAAAAAACTTTCTTGGAATTTCGGTAACGGAATTACATACAAATTGGAGTAGATTTGGTCATTCTGTCCAGCAAATATTGCTTCCGGTTGGAACAAGTGCTTTACAAATTAAGAAGATTATCCATATACTAGTATAACTGCAAAGTATACAAAGGAATAAGTTCAGGGATCAATGATTTATTGATTTGGTATTGAATTTAGTAATGTTTTCAATTCTGAAGCCTAGAAAACCCAAAAAGTTCAAACACTGCTTTCAGAAAAACAGATTAAGTTATTCACAAACGGTCTTCTATTCACTAATATATAGGACGTTGTCCACCCAAAACATGCTTTGAAATAGAAAATTAAATGAGAACTATGTTTGAAATTTAATTACTATTTTGTTAGTAATTAGAGTTGAGGGAATTCATGTGAGATCCCGTTCGTGCCGTGCGCAACCATATTTAGAAGCCGTTGCGGCTACTGTGATCAGTCCCAATAAAATAGAAACTAATGAGAACATATACAAACTGTAAGAAATGGGTGGGAGAGGAGGGCATGAATTCCCTCAACTCTAATTACTAACAAAATAGTAATTAAATTTCAAACATAGTTCTCATTTAATTTTCTATTTTATAACGTAATTCTCGTTTTCGAGAATCCATGTGAGACTTCAAAGACACAGTAGTCGCAACGCAAACAAGACCTGGGTAAGATGATAATCTTAAGGTAGGAAATGGAATTTCACTTACCGACCCATTGATTGTCTTGTCATTCAGACTCACTTGTGAGTCTGCGGCCCTTGACACTCGAGGACCGCCCGATCAAACGTCACAGTCTCTGTCTGTGGTGGCTTCAGGTAGAAATCCCTGAAGGTGCTCTCGTTCTGCCATCCAGCCTGCTTGAGGATGTCAGAAATTGGAACATCTCGTCTCATAGCCAACGAGGTAGACGCTGCCCTGGTCGAGTGTGGCTTGAAAACTGAAGTGTCGATGCCAGCAGACTTCATGACGACCTTGATCCATCTGGCTATGGATTGCTTGCTCGCTCTCCTGTGCGGCTTATTACAGGTGATGAACAGCTGTCTCTCATTTCCTCGTAATGTCTGTGTCCTGCGAATATACTCCTTTGTATAATGAACGACACAAAGTCTCCTATCCGTAGTGTAGGTCTGGAGTTGGAAATTCTTGCCCACATTCCCTGGTCTGCTCTGCTTTAGCAGGTCCTGGATACTAATGTCCATCGAGCCTTTTCGAATCTTAATACCATCCAGTGACAGGAAATGTAGTGTCTGTAACCGCTGTGCAGTTACCAATGCCAACAACATGCTGAGTTTATGTGTCAAATCACTTAACGTTAGTTTATGGGCCGGGCCCCGTTTGCGAAGAAATTTCAACACCTTATGTACATCCCAGGTAAAACTGTAACGAGGCCTGGGTGGCCTTAAATTAAACACTCCTTTTAGATATCTACAGATCAAGGGGTGAGTTCCAACTGTGTAGTTGCAGTCATCCAAAATAAGAAATGAAGCGAGCGCACTCCGCGCTGTGTTGAGCACACTGTACCCAGCTTTCTCTTCATAATACAAAACATTGAAGAAATCAAGAAGAACTCCCACCTTTGTATGGGTCCAAACTATATGACGTGTATCACAAAACTTTGTCCACTTGTTCACATACACGTTGTACTGACGCTTTGTAGATTCTCTCCACGAGGCGCCCAAAATGTCCACTGTGTCTGCAGCTAGGCCTTGAGCGAAGAACCGTCTGCTCCAAGCCTACAACACAGAAGAGAAAGGTTTGTTAGAGGGTGGGGGTGCCCTGTAACAGGTTGGGTTAACAAAGATCGAGAGCTTGCAATATGCATGGGTTCCTCCAGTAGCATATCATTAAGTACTGGAAACCACGCCTGAGTTGGCCAATTAGGCACTACCATAAGCCCCCTTGCATTATCCAACCTGATTTTTTGCAGACATTTAGCAATAAGGCTAAATGGTGGAAAGGCATAGAATTCTAATGACCCCCAGTCAAGCGTGAACGCATCTACTGCCCAGGCGTCAGGTTCAGGTAACCATGACACATAAGATGGGACCTGTGCATTGAGCCTGGATGCGAATAAATCTACCTCTGGGATGCCATACTTCTCCGTTAACGAATGAAAAACATTCCTGTCCAGCATCCATTCAATATTGTCATTAAATTTCCTGGACATGTAATCCGCCTCCACATTTTTTGAACCTGCTAGATGAGAGGCTGTAATCCAAATGTTGCGTTCACAACACCAATGCCAGATTTGCACTGCCATTTCATTGCATGCTGGAGATTTAACACCCCCCATGTTATTCAAGTAGGCCACTGCTGTTGTATTGTCTAGCCTCAATAACACATGTGCATCGCGCAAGTCCGAGCAAAGTGCTTTCAGCCCAAAACCGGCTGCCAACGTCTCCAAGTAATTGATTTCATTCCTGCCTGCCCTTTCTAGCTCAAAACTATTCCATCGGCCCCCTGTATGAGTAGAGAGGTCAGTAGCCCCCCAACCTTGCCCGCTTGCATCGGTCCGAATTTCTCTAGTTATCTTTCTGCAGCATAGAGGGCGGTTTACAAGAGGTGAGTTTACGATCCACCACCTTAGCTCCCGTTTAGCCTTGTCTGACAGTGCCATCTGTCTGTCAAAGTGCCCTCTATTGAATTTTAATGCTGCTATTTTCTCAGTTTCCAAGTTCCGATAATGCAGGGGCCCATATTGTGAAGCCGGGAAAGTAGCAACCAATTTTCCAATTACCCTTGCTACTTCACGAATCGATGGCCTGCCTGTACTGAGCAGCTTAGTGCACACCTCTTTGATCTCATCACTCTTCCTACTTGGAAGCTTAGCTGTCATTTTGGTGGTATTGAGAGTAAACCCCAAAAAATCTATTTCTTGTGACGGTTCGAGGACCGACTTGTCTGGGTGGATTATAAACCCCAGTTCCGACAAAATTTCTGTGGTTGCTTGTACAGCCTGATGGGTATCGAATTTTGTTTTCCCTATGATGATAGTGTCATCTAGATAGGCAAGCACCACATGTCCAGCTAATCTCAGAGAGGCAAGCACTGGCTTTAATAACTTTGTGAAAAGTCTAGGTGCAGAGGACAAACCATTCGGGAGGGCTTTGAATTGCCATAATTGCCCATCCCAAACAAATCTGAGGTAAATTCTAGACTCAGGGTGAATAGGTACAGTGTAGTATGCGTCACGTAAATCTACTGAAGCCATGTAGTATCCTTCTGAAAGAAGGGACATAACAGAATGGATATTGTCCATTTTAAAATGTTGGTAACAAACGCTTTTGTTGAGCTCAGACAAATCGAGAATCAAGCGAATGCCCCCATTTCTCTTGGGTCTAGTGAAAATTTCTGACAAAAATTCACCTGCAACATGAGAGCACCGCTCGATAACCTTTTTCTTCTCTAGGTTAGAAATTTCTTCAGTAATTTTTTCTGACTCAGATGTATTGCGTTTGTAAGCATACAAGGGCTTTTCCCTACGAGGAGGGAACTTATCCGGTTCAAATTCAAGCTTGTAACCCTTGACTGCTTGCAGCAAATTTTGATCAGATGTGTATTTACACCAGTTCTGATAAAATGGCTTCAGACGACCACCGACAATACTACATGTACCTGTAGAAATAGAGCAATTTAGAATCGAGGTACTTACCTCTTTGTGTTTTGCTGTTGGCAGTGGGTCTACTTCCTTGGCCCCGGGCCTGGCCTCCGCGGCTGCGGCTGTTGCCTTGCATCTGCCCTGGCTGCTGTTGGCGTGAACGTGTGCGGTGGTTTCCCGCGCCACTGTCTCCGCCCTAAAAAAGGGCGGCCAGACGAACCCGATCTGGGGACTGAATTCCCGCTGTGATCCCGAGGGACCCAGCCCGCTTGCTTCAGTTGTGAAGGGCGTCTCGATGGATCTCCATACCTCTTGTATGGATGGAACGGAGGCTGTTGACCTTGTCGAGACCGCATCACGCCAGCGGTGGCCTTCCTCTGATCTTCTATGTCCTTGACTTGACGACCAAGATCATCCCCGAACAAGAACTTCGTGACCTTGTTGGTATGCTTTGTGAGATGCTGGAAATTGCTGTTAAGTTCAGGTTTTATCTGGTCTTTCCTGAGGCAATTCAGGGCAAAATTTGCGTCGCACAGAAGAGCTAGCACATCTTGCTGTGTGTCGGACATAAGTCCCGGGTCCAATGTGTGCGCAAACGCATTCAGACCCTTGGTCAGCGATCTCTGGATAGTTTGCAACCGTAGATCCTTACCTCTGGCGTAGGATGGGAGGTTATCCCAGATTGAAGCGTTTACTTTAGGAACATCCAGAAGTGGGCAATTATCGGGGCAATGATACCTTTCAGCCGCCTCTGCCAAGGATTTTTCTTCCATTTTATTACTGGTCATGTATGCGATCGTCTCCGCGATGTCCTCATCAATGGACTCGCCAACCTCGGCGGCAACTGCAAATTTAGCAGCAATTTGGGGGACCTTGTCCTGCACCACTTTTGACGAGTTAGGCTTAGCCGCAGCATCATGGTCATGGGTGCTTACATCATCACGATCAAAATCCATGTATTGAGAGCCGTCATCGTCGACATCGGGCTTCCCAACGTCGTAATCGATGTTGTCGAATTCGTCCAGCTCCCTGGGCCTGGTCCTGGACCTAACCGGCCCCTCATCACTGATGAGGCTAATCCCACTTTGGGTAGAGCCACCAGACGCCGGGATGGCCTGCATGACCCGCTCAAACATGGTCTCAAGTTTGTCCAGTCTAGCAAAGACTGCCTCGGTCCGTGACCCGGATCTATGAGCTTTGTCACTGCTGGGCCCGGGAGCGGGCGCCTTATCACGGCCCTTGGCCTTCTTGGGCTTTGTGATCTTATCACAGCCCGTGGCGCCGGCGGCGGAGTCGTCTAGCTCCGTAGATATATCCATGGGCATCGCGGCCGTGTCGTGGATTTTCGATGAAACGGGGGAACTTTTCCCCATCGAAACGTCCATACCCCTTGGGTAAAAAGACACTAGAGGAGGTCTATGGATAATGATATATAAAATGTCCGGTAAATAAAACCCAGAAACTAACCGATGTGGTCGCTAATAAACGATTAAAATGCGCAAATATTTGTGCGTCACAAATATAAATGGCGACGAACGATAATGGTTGCGCACGGCACGAACGGGATCTCACATGGATTCTCGAAAACGAGAATTACGTTATAAAATTGTATTTCATAAACTTTTAAATTTTCCATTTTTGGCCTCTCTCATCCGGAATTGCCCACATACATGTACAGATGCACTGTCTACAGACTACAGTATCCGTCATTCATCAACGTTGATTTACACCTTTTTACGCCAGTGATAAATAAGTATGAAAATCAACTATACCGGTAGTTCTACTGTGATCTATGGTATGGAGTATCATGGCTGAGCCCGAGTATGTGAGCCTAAGCCTTGGCGAAGCCCTGGTCTAACCCTATAGCCTATTTGGGCCATGGCTGGCTAGGGTTAGGCTAGAGCTAGGCCTAGCCTATGGTATGCTTATAGTTATACTAGGAGTAGGACGATGTCCTTGGTGAACATTTTAAGATAGTCGATAGTGAATATGGACCCTGTCGAGTGTCGAGTACCCAAGTAGAAGTAGAAGTATGTCAATAATTGTATTAATTATCCCAAGGGAAAGGTCACAGCCTAAGAATAAGATATTGGCCTGTTACTGCTGGTCTAGCCGTACGATAGAGCTAGACTAGTATAATCGTAATATTTAGTAGTACTAGTACTAGTAGTAGTAGTATTTAGTACTGCTTAGTCTTACAAACTCTAGACTAGAGTCTTAGTTAGCCTTAGACTTACTTACAACTTAGTTAGACTGTCTTTAGATCATTTAGGGTAGTAGTACTTTATAATTATTTATATTTTATGAAGTACTTCTCTAATATCATTATTCTAGACTAAAGACTAAAGACAGTCTAACTATAAATAAGTAAGACTAGTCTAAGTCTTACTGTAAGAGTTAGTAAGACTAAGTAGTAAGTAGGACCAGTCCAGGGCCGGGGCAGGACCAAGCCCAATACAGGACAGTCGACTTTACTCTTTAGTCTTCTGTTTGGGCTCTGGGCTGGGGGCTGTAAATGTAACTGACAGTGACATGAGACATGTCTAAAAATCAAAATTTGAACATCTCCAAAATTCCTCCTACAAGCAGTTTAAACAACTGTACGTGGGATTTTCTTTTATATTGGACTTTTTAATTAGCGTGTTTATATCCGAACGTCTACCGGTAGCGGAATATAAAGATTTTTTATGGTTGTTTTTGACTTAATTTAATTTACTTAGCCCAGTTGTGGCTACGGTGAACTGTCGAATAGTCCCCCAGAGCTCTGGCAGTAAACAAACACCGTTTACCGCTGCGTGCGATATTTCAGTGCATCAGTGATAATATGAAATCCGTTCTTCATGCAAATCGAGCAATATTTACCTGAAAATTCCAGCGATCCTCCCGTAAACTGCAGGGTTACTTCTGGACATTCCTGTTGCTATGCAGATAAAAAGGGATAACTGACAGCGAAGAAGGAGCTATACTGTTTCCATAATTCCACCAGTCTCTCATCCATTTTTGCGTCCAAAACGTAGCCATCTTGCATATTTTCGTCTATGTACAATCTACATGCATTGCGCGCGTCATATCGATCAATCAACTTCTGAATACTGTTCTGTGATTGGCTGAAAGTGCTACGACTGGTCGTAATAATTCAACATGTCGAATCCTTACGACTGGCTCTACGATCAGTCGTAAGAGCTGCCTAGAGCAGGTATGTGACGTCACACTTCCAGTCGTAAGGCCTTACGACCGGTGAATCGTGGCAAAATCGTACAGTGTGCGGCGGGCTTAAGACAACAAAATCAAATATGATGAAAAATGGATCTAACCCCTTTTGCAAAATAGCTCTTAGTCTTACTCTTAGGCTTAGAGACATTGTATTAGTTACCCTAATTGATAATTAGGTAGGCCTATACCCGCACAAATATCTTGCATCAAATATAACCTCTTCTCTTCAAGAATCAAGGGGTCGATCTGGGACTGTAAGTCATTTGACATGCCATAGAATAATTATAAGACCATTCAACACACAATCATCAATATAGCGCTATCTACATCATTCTAGCAAAGTCGCACAACAAATTAAAAACGTATATTTTCCAGAGTAACTAATTTACTTGCGTTTACTTCATGTTTGCTATACATTCTACATTTCAAACAAAGTACATTCACACCGCACTCACATTAACCTGCATAAAACAATAAACTTACGAAGACTATGAAAGACAACAATAATAAAGTAGACGACATCAAAATAATGGCTGCCACTTTGCCCTGGGAATCCCCGGTTTCGACTAGTTTTCATTCAAGGCTGGAATGATTTTTATGATATGACAACGCACTAATTTGACGATTCTTGATTGACCATTTTGGGGGTGGCGGTGCTAGTTGGTTAGTACTAGTGGTGGTGATGGTGGTGGTGGTAGTGGAAGTAGTGGTAGTATGGTAGTGATGGTAATGGTGTGGTGGTGGTGGTGATTATGGTGGCGACGTTGGTATTGGTGGTGGGGTGTACATGTGGCCGGTGGTGATGGTGGTGTTGTTGGCGGCGGTGTTGTTGTTGGAGGTGGTGGACTGTTATTAGTGGTAGCGGTGGATCTGGTCTTGGTACTGTTGGTGGGGTGGTAGTGGTGGGTTGCTGGTTGTGGAGGTGGTTGTGGTGTTTTTTTTTTTTTTTTGGGGGGGGGGGGGGGGTGGTGGTGTTTGTGGTATTGGTGGTGCTGGCCTGATGGTGATGGTGGTGGTGATGGTGGTGTTGGTTCTAGTTATTTGGAGGGGTAGGTAATGGCCGGGGGTGGGGTGGTGGTGGTGGTGTTACATTTTGTTGATGGTGTACGTATAGTGGGTATTAGTGGACAGGTGGTGGTGGGGGTGGTGGTGTGGGTTGATGGTTATAAATAGGGTTGTGGTGGTGATGGTGGTGATATTTTCCTTTTGAATGCATTTGTTCAAAAGTCTTAATAAATTTGGACTCTTTGTGAAAAATGTTGCAACAAATCATGCGCCCTTTTGATGTACGACCACTGTAAACGACTATAAATGTAGTGTATATGAACGTATAAACACCACTAATGGCGTAGCGTGATCGGACTAATATGGGCGTACCTTTATCCTGATGCCAAATTAGAAATAAAAGGATTGATATGATAATGAATGGAACCATTAGCATGTCTCCAGTGGCGAATAACAACTATAATGTGCTAGCCTATCAGCCCATGGTCTGAAGTTCTGCCACTGATTAGAATTTGCACTGAATCAACGATTTTGAAGATGACTTTTCAATCACGCAAACAGACAAACACCATACAAAACATAAGTTTATTTCCATTGCTTGATTTTTATTTTTATTTCTTATTTACCTACAAAATTAAGTTTACGATAAAACACAAATTAGACACGAATTTCGCCAATTATCCTTTAAACCCAAGTCAATAAAATATAGTACTGTTTACAAGCATTTCAGAAAAAATAACATATATATACCTATTTCATATGTAATAATAATAATAATAATAATAATAATAATAAATTACATTTATACAGCGCATAAAATGAACAAATATGTGCGCTTTACAGAAATATATTACAACAAATTACAATAACAAAACTTTACTTAAACCTATAAATCAAGCTTACATTATACACATATTATGGAATAATATCATAAAGTCATCTTACAATATCTCATTCTTTAATTATGCAGTTTTGTGCATCACGTCCCAAGGTATGTGTTGGTAAAGGAATGATTGTTGTGCCACTGTTAAGAATTTGGACTGAATCAACCATTTTGAAGATGACTTTTCAATCACGCAAATTACAGACAAACACCATACAAAAAATGTATTGTCCATTTCTAGATCTGTATTTATATTTGTAATTGTAATTTACCTACACAATTATAAGTTTCTGATGATTACAAATTAGTCATGAATCTCACCAATAAAAGCGGTAGTTCAGTTTTGGTTTGGAGGGCGCTGCACGAAATAATTTTGTTGTGAGAATGAAAAACCGAGTGTAAAATTTGAAAGAGCATACAGTTTTAATGGCAACAATTGTCAAAAGAGGTTTTATAATAGTTGTTGATGATCTCTCTATTTAATCATTTTTTCAACAAAACATCACATGCATAATTTCGTATAAAAAATGTTTGAAACCAATGCTTTTTAGAGAGCGCCCATTTGTGTTTCAATGGCTCTTTTTGAATGATAACAGGCTTTTCACTTAGTCGTTTGTAGTTTTATATACCTTTCGAGCATGGTGGAGTTATAAGTATTAGTTTGAAATGTTATTGTGCAGTTTTTGGTTACTGAAGCTCAGCCTTACAAAAACTGTACTACCCCCATTTAACCCTTGATAAAATATAGTACTGTTTACAAGCATTTCAGAAAAAATAAAATATATTACTACATTTTTGCAGTATATAATATACAATATAATACACAAACGTATTGACATTATGTATATATACTCCGCAAAAAAAGAAACTGGACACTTGTATAAGTTGAAATATTTCATACTAATGTACGATAAAGTGTACATGATCATATATCAAATTAAAGGGAATTTAGTCCTCTACATGCAGGGTATAACTTAAAGGTGTAATCGTTCATGCATGAAATGCCATGGTCAATTAACAATAGCAAGGTCTGTTTTCAAAAATAGCAAAACAATGAGGGACCACACCATTCGACTGAAATGATAGTAAGCGTTTCACTTAAAACAAGATGAGCGGGGCAACTAAATTAAGACATTATTCAACTTTACTGTTATGAACAAACTCTGGAAATACAAATTTGTCAATAAAACAGGGCCAGGTTATGAGAGCATTATAATACTGGTCTGTATTAGAGGCATGAAGCTTGTCTATTTCATGTGTCCCCTGCAATTTTAACCATATTTACCTAGAGAAATGGCATGTTAAAGACTGCCCAACTGTTTGACCAAGGGTGACTTCAGGTTTTGAAGATCTTTGGACTACGGTAGAATTCTTGAGAAGAATTTATACCATTTTCATGCTGAAATAAGGGCACAAACTGTGGTTTTGACTAATAAAGCTTTGCCATGGAATTCCCCATTTTGTTACTTTTTGATTAAAATACCACCTATAACGTTCACAATTTGTCTTCATTCATACGCTTTATTGAGATGAAGATAGAAAAGGTCACATTTGTAATGAAAAATATGCCATCTCATGAATATAGCGTTTTAGATTATGCTTATCAACATTTATATGGTTGCGTGTATGTTCCATTTTTGCTATTTTTGAAAACAGACCTTGGTGTGGTTAATTGACCGTGACAAGTCATGCATGAATGATTTCATCTGGAATTTATGCGAATATTGAAGAGGGTAATTTTATCTTTAATTTGATATACAATATCATATATTTTATCGTTAATGAATACGAAATATTTGGTCTCATACAAGTGTCCAGTTTCTTTTTTTGCGGAGTATAGGTCGGAAGATCAATAAAATATAGTACTGTTTACAAGCATTTCAGCAAAAATAACATATATATACCTATTTCGTATTAGGTACGACTACATTTTTGCAGCATATAATATATAATACACAAACTTGTTGACATTATGTAATAATAATTATGTGTATAATAAATTACATTTATATTAAGCAAATAACCATCGACTGGCAGGGTGATGGCAAAACTATACGTGCCGAGGTGATCTGCGAAGGTACTGTCATGCCGAGGCGTAGCCGAGGCATGATAGTTACCTTCGCAGATCACCGAGGCAACGTATAGTTTTGCATCCATCACCCGAGTAAGGAGATTTGGTTATTTGCTTTATATCCCTCATATCATTTTGATCACCAACGACCTATAACTAACACA
Organism: Echinarachnius parma; assembly: GCA_037951105.1. NCBI lineage: Eukaryota > Metazoa > Echinodermata > Echinoidea > Clypeasteroida > Echinarachniidae > Echinarachnius > Echinarachnius parma. The sequence goes on along the minus strand of JBAMJV010005136.1, from coordinate 25,474 downwards.
AAGTGCTCAAAAGTTCGGGATATTAGGCAATTGATTAAGTTTTTTATTTCAATTTTGTCAATCCTGCACATGAACAAGATTTATGATTAAAAGGCTAAGACGCTTATACCATTGTCTATTAAGCGTAGACGCGCGTAAACTTTGCGCACCAGCGCGCTACCTTTCTGCGCACAAACGCGCGCACGCGTACTTGCGCGCCCACACGCGTTCGCATTGGCTGCCGCTGCGTTCTGGGTTGTCATGGAAACAAAACAACTCGGTTGTAAACGTTCGCTGATTCCTAATTTAGAGGTTGTTAACAACGTGCCCTATGAGATCACACTCGTAGCAGCAATAAAGAACTGTACAAAAGAACTGTACAAAAGTACTATAAATTATGAGGTTGGGATTTGATGGGAGAAATTATACTTGAACACGTGATGGCGTTTCGACCAATCACATGGCTAGAACATTCTCATGAGGGATATAAAGCGCAATATATATATGAACGAACATCTCGATGCGCTTTACAGAAATATATTACAGCAAATAGCAACAATTTACTTAAACCTATAAATCAAATTTACATTATATAATACATATTATGGAATAATATCATTAAGTCCTCATTCTTAAATAAGTGGGGTTTTGCAGTTTCTTAAACGTGTCCAGTGTAGATCGGAAGATTATAGAAGACCAATCATGATAATAATATCCAGGTAATAAGATCTGGTATTTAGGAAAACATCTTGTCAAACTTGTTTCGGGTGATAATAAAGGAATCATTTAAGGCCCGGTGTCATATCACCGGATACCGGATAGCGTAAGGGAAGCCCGACGGAGAGTAAAATCCACCCCTAATTGTCATAACACCGCGCGCAGGGAATCGATCTTCGCGTGGTTGCATGAACATTTTGTCTTGCACATCTTTCTAGATTATATTTTTCACCGACCAGATTTACATGAATGCAACCCCCAAGTATCGCTCAATTGTGTGACTTGTGTACAAATCCTACATTATGGATATCATATGTATCATATATATAGCGGATAGCGTAAAGGATAATTCGCCTCCTAATTATCATTAACCGTAAATAAGTATCAAAAATGGATCTGCTGCCCCCCAAAACCTTGGAAAAGTGGTATTACTTGTCTTTTTTTACTTGCCTGGTTCCCAATATACTCGATTTGGGGGAATATGCAAATTAGGTAAAATACATAATTATGCAAATAATATGCATTGCTAGAGGTTGCCATGATGGCAACTCATCTTTGATATCTTAAATACATACTTAGAACATAACTGACAAATAATAATCCGGAATTATTGCTTATTAGGGGCTGTAGCCACTGAAAATCAATAATATTCATAAATATGCAAATTAGGGGCAGCCATCTTAGATTTCAGGGTGTTTCCCATACAGCACTTACAAACAAGCACCGGAAATGGAATCCTTGGCCCAACATACCCTAGAATACTAGTTTTTATCAATATTGTACTATTCCTAGATAGAAAATGACCCCTGACCTTATTTCACAAATATGCAAATTAGCTAATTATCTTTAAAATCGCCAAAATGCACCCTGGGACCAAAAATTAAAAATGGAAACATCACTTTTTCTCATTAGTAATGTATTTAGACCAAATTAAAAACTGTTTCCAAGATTATAGCAAAAAAAATCACAACATTTATTGATACTACATTAGGGGATATACTAAATGGGTGGAGTATCACTTGCCAGACTCTTGAAAACACAAGTCATAATGGCAAAGTTGTCACTCGCGTTTATGAACGTTGCGTTTTGACATCTGCTACATACGCTAGACTAAATCAATTCTTTGGATTCCACTATAGTTATGAAAATTGTATACAACACATCTATGGCATTACTAATGAAGGATATCTACGTAAAATTTACCTTTCTTCCCAAATTGCCTCTTCTCACAGCAGCAAATGCACATGCTACCGATAACGTAATAAACAGACGAAACGTGTACTTGCTATGCTTACAATACATGGTTCGCGATGAAAATAATTACACGTAAAGTCTATGCATTCCTGAGGGGAAAATGTTGTCGCATTTCACTTAACATCCATAGCCAAAATCTTACGTCATTTTCTAGCGTTGTGATTGGTTGAGGCTATCCAGTCGGGCACGACTCCCATTCTCGATTCAACATGTCAAATCGCGCCTGATGGGCCCCGATTGAATGCCGACTGGTAAAATCGGAGTCGTGAGGCATCGCACACAGAGCCGATCCGACTGAAAACCAATCGGGTCGGGTCGAGTCGGCTCTGTCTGCGGCGGGCTTAAGACCCGTAGTTTAGTGTCGTGTCTGCGGTGGGGGTCTTGTCCGTTTAGTATTTTTTAGTTTAAAAATGTTGATGCCGAGACCGAGATCTGTCAAACCATGTCGAGATAATTGGTAATGAGGGTCCAGATCGCTAAAAGGTGGTCTTGAGACCAGTACAAAGTAATTAAGGGGGGGGGGGGGGGGGTTCAAACCCCCACCCCCCCCCCCCCTCCACCCCAAAAAAAAAACAGTAATTTTGTCCATCAAAGGGGGGGGGGGGGTGGGGAAGGTGGTTAAACTTATATGGTGCAAAGTTTGAACAGTGTATGTCACAAGTTCAAGTCAAACAGATGCAAAAGCTCCCTATCGTGCCAAGAGGAAAGTCCACATACCTCGCTTTGGAGTGGTGTCAGTGTATTGGGGAGCAATATAAATGCTCAATGATGTCCGATCTCTGCTCGTCTACAACTTTCTTGAGCATTCTCACAGCATTTCTTTCATCAGGGGAATTTGCCCACGCAGCAGTACGCCTGTGCACTTTATACCACTGTTGAAATGGCATGACCTCGATCCATTCAGAATCAGAAATACTTCTATAAAATTGGAAATACCAGGGACTGCAATCAAAAGAGGTCGGATCATCACACCTTGTCAATCCTAAAATTGATTTTTTATGATCAAGGCAACGTGCATTCAAACTTCTTGAGGTTTGGGCGGGCTTCTTTTCAAGGCTCTCCTTAGTTGCAAGAACTGCCTGCTTAATACGTGTCACAGTTTCTCTATCATCCTTTTCGAGTGACATTTCGACCTTCGCCATGTTTTCTGTGAGTGACCATAATATTTGCTGCAGGTCGACTGACCCACAGCTCTGGAATTCATCAAGTACTGCTTTTTTATACACGGCAAATTCAGTAAGGTTCTTGTCCTGCTTCCTTTCAATGCTGTCTCTCTGGTCGTCTGCAACTTTCTTGAGCTTTCTCAATTCAGCATCTCTCTCATCATTGATCTTTTGAATTGCTTCATCAGCTTTTTTATTGATTTTCGTCGCCACATCCTCCACCTTCTCTTGGATTTGCCTTTTTTCCTTTTTTCATTGTCCCATTTGGCCTTAATTTTGACTGCATTTGACTCAATGAATTGTTCTAATTCAGCTTTCTTCAAGTCGAGTTCCTCCTGCATTCTGGCAAGTTCTTCCTTCTTCTCTGCGGCAAGGACAAGAACTTCATTGGCCCCAGACTTCAAATCAGCAATGACGTCCCCCAAATCCCGCAGCTCGCATGATGGCTTCTGGTGGCTCACGGTGGCGCACGAGATGCAAGCCTCTTGGTTGTGTGTTTTGCAGAAGAACTCCACATCTTTCTTGTGTTTCTCGCAGACCCATTTAGGCTGACCTACCTTCTCTGTCACGATGAGATGACTTTTCTCTGCTGCGCAAGGGTCGCAGAGATGCTGCCCTTCCGTCACCTTCACCTCGTACACAGCGTGTGAAGCGCCCTCACAGGCCTGCCCCGTCCCTTGACATTTGCTCCCCTGGAAACTGCACGCCATCTGTTGTTTAAAAACGCACACATATGAAATATTTGTGATTTTAAATCAAAATGTTGTAACATAAAAATAAAGAAGTAATTTACCCGTCTCCAGATCTTTGATTGAGATTTGTACAGTAGTATGTTTTTTTAACTCGTTACTTTGTGTTTATCAGCCTGTTTTAATGGTTACAATTTGGAAAAGTTGTTGTTGATTAATGAAGAGGGGAAAACATTGTTAGACGCCCGTGGTAGTAGTTCAGAAATGCAACCGCGATCCCCCCCCCCCCCCCCCCCCCCCCCGCGTCAGTTACGCCAATTATCTATTGAATATACAGTTAAAGAGATAAGAATATCACTTATCCTCCCAATGACATGATAAATCATATTGACAATGTCAATGCATTTTGCAACATTTCACTTTTGACTTTGCCCCATATTCGGATGTCATGCACATTCATGTTAAAATATTCACAACTGATGTCCTATTAATGTAAACAGATAAATATAAGCTTTCTGGTAAAAAATTCGTGAATGGTTATAAAGTAATAAGATAGATGTGAACGCTCAAACTTGAATTGCGGAACTTTATGTGAGGTGTTTAAATTCTCACAATAATTAAGTTAGCTCCATTCATAATAAATAATGCTGCATTATTTACCAAATTGTATTTGCTTAGGTAATACAAATGTTTATGTTATCATTGTTTAACTGTAGGCCTATTGATTTTTAATTACAAATGAAGAAATAGAATACCGTATTTGTCGGTGTATTAACCGCATCGTTTTTCCGACGGAATTACCGACGAAAAGGGGGTGCGGTTTGTACACGGAGAAAAAATCCCCACTAGGACAATACAACACGGAACACTATACATGGAACTGTAATAAATTCTAGAAGAAAAACGAAGACAAAAGTGCTGAAGAAGGGAAAGCTGTCTTTATTGTTGCCTGTTGATAACATTAATTTGTGTTTGTTTATTCAGGGTCTCTAATAGGCCCTACTCTTATGTTTTATATTATTTTTACTGTGTACCTTTAAGCTGATTAAGCACGCCGGCAAATATAATTCTAAATACATCAATAGCTTATGAGATGAGATGTAAACCAAGCATCACATGCACCAAAATTAGCTGTGAAAGAAACGGAGAAGAAAACTCAATTGGTTTGAGGTAAAACGAGTCATCCATAAAAAGATTTATAATATTTAGGTTTTCTGTATATTCAAGGTCTATATTATATTCAGTTCATAGTTAACCTTTAGCTGATCTTGCTACCTTGCAAAATCAACAACAATAGCTTTTTTAGCAGATGTTTCTGCATTTATTGAAAAATCATAATTCAACATATTCAAATAACAATAGTAGTATAATAAGTAGTACAATAAGTCGGAAAAAACTGATTGTGCTGCTTTTCATAAAACATTAAAATAGAAGTCATTACCTTTAAAATGGTACATCATTCGTCATATTTGGACTAAGCAAACCGGCAATTTGTTTGAGGTTACCCCCTCACATTTGCTAAATTGCCCGGACTATTTTGGCGGCCATTTTGGAAAAATGGCTGCCAAAGCTTTCACAGACCTCTTTCAACGGAAATGTAAAGATTATTTGTTAAACCGCAGAATTTCTAAGGACATTATTGTAGTAGTTTAGCCATGTCCTGTTTTTGTTGTTGTTGTTGTAATTGTGTCTGTTATTCCATTGTACTGTTTCATCTACTGCGTACATAAATACTGAAGCATATTTTACTGAAATGGTATTATTCCTGAAAAATACATTTGATAGGTCTAATGGCCTCTGTTTTCCCCCACATTTTTATTTTTGTAAACTGCTTCCTCTTCTTATTATTCGTGCTTTTCTCAAATATGTATATTTCTATAGTATATTTTACACTGTATTCTGTATTTCACTGTTCAGATGTAGAAATAAACTAAACTTTAACTAAACTTAACTTCTTCAAGTTCAGGAGTGTCTGGGCCTAGCTGTACAACATGTAGGCCTACATGTTATATTCTAGTAGGCTATTTAGCTATTCAAGACACGTCAATATAGCTCCACATACATCTGCGGGTCCACATGTTTCTAATGGTCCACATATTTCAAAGTAAACAGACACAGTCAGACAACAAATAAAAAACGTATTATATTTTCAGAGTAACTTTGCTCGCTTAAACATCCTTTTAGCTTTACTTTCTAAATTTGGATATTAAAACAAAGCACATTCCCACCGCAATCACACTTACTTGTATAATTAAGCAAACATAGAGCATTTAACTTACCAAGCCGATGAAAGACAGCAAGACAAATATCAAGAAGACGATATCAAAAACAAAGCAGAGCCAAATGCTGCGATCTTGCAAAATGACGTCGGAACGATAGACCGAACAATGCAGGCGTAGTCTTAAAACATGCTGTATACGTATCCCGTGTTAATATTCATGTCAGTAATCTCGGGATGGCACCGTTCACATATCCCATAGCTATATCCCTTTATTGTTGTTTCTTCTTTCTTTTTTCGTTTTTAAAAAATGCGTATATATATATATCATATCATTCACTCTGTGTAAATTCGTATCTAGGACTTAACAAGTTAAAGAGAGAAACTTAGAAAGGGGAAGAAATATGGGTGTGCATGCTCTGTAGATTGAAATGGTGTCCAAAGGTTCACCCGGTGTTTTGTGGTGAGACCAGCAACTCTTGTTCTACCCCGGTGTGAACAGGAATTCAATAATTTCAATCGCCCATTCCGCTCTGTCATCGCCAGTCAACCGACATTGAGAGACTAAACAATGCAGGTGCAGTCTAAAAATATGCTGTATTTGTTTCCCTTTGTTATTATTCATGTCATATTACTCTTTCACATGTCCCGTAGCCGTAGCCCATTATTGTTATTTAGAATATTGCGTATATTATTGTCAAGTATGTTAGAATGCGTGATTATTTTACTTTTCCATTCACCAGCAAGCACGTATCAGGCATATCATTCAGTGTTTCGGTGAAAATTCGCATCCAACAAGTTAAAAGGGGTAGTTCAGTTTTGGTAGAGAGGGCGCTGCATGACACATTTTTTTTGTGAGGTAATGAAAAAGTGTCGAATTTGAAAGAACATGCAATTTTAATGGCAGAATAAACTTTATTTGGTCAAAATCGGTTCAGAAATGGCTAAAATTAATGTATAAGACCGTAATAAATGTGGGCCCCTAGTGGTTGATGATCTCTCTAGTTAATCATTATTTCAACTAAAGTATCACATGCATACTTTTGTATGACAAATGGTTGAAAAATGCCTTTTTAGAGAGTGCCCTCTTGTGTTTTAATGGCTCTTTTTTTAATGATAACAGGCTTTTAATTTACTTAGTCGTTTATAACTTTATTTACCTTTCAAGCATAATATATTTAAATATACTAATATCTATTAGTTTGTAATGTTACTGTGCAGGTTTTGGTTACTAAAGTTCAGCATTACCAAAACTGCACTACCCCTTTATAGAGAGAGACATAGAAACGGGGAAGAAGTATAGGTGTGCTCTGTAGATTGAGATGGTGCACAAAAGTTCACCCCGTGTTTTGTGGTGATATCAGCATTTTATTTACCCCGGTGTGAACAAGAATTCAATCAAGTAAAGTATTTGACAATGTTGGTAGGACAGGTCTATGGCAACAACTGCGGAAGTATGGGTGCCCTGAGAAGTTCACTGGAAGGATTCGGTCACTACACGCGGGTATGATGGCTAAAGTCAAGGAAGCAGGCGGAACATCCGATAGTTTCCCTGTAAGTAACGGTGTAAAACAAGGATGTGTGTTGGCCCCTATACGCTCTTCCCCATCTCCCCCATCTTGTGGGACCCCAAGAAAGAACAGCGGTTTTGTTATTTTAATTCTGCTGAATTGGGTCATCCCCCGTTGCACTTCATTGCTGTATTTATTGTTGTGATTTCGGAAATACACAAACAAACAAACAAACTCTCGGCGATACTGGAGGAGGCATTTGCGGACTTTGAGGAGGGCGTATACTTACAATCAGACGCCGAACTCTTCAATGTCGCACACTTCAAAGCTAAGACGAAGTCTACGCAGACAGCGCAAGATCGCTTTTCCGATCTTTTAAAAAACATTGGAAAACGGCTGTTCTTGGACCTAATAATAATAATAATATGAACATTTATATAGCGCAGCTACTATAAATATATACTCTACTGCGCTTAAATAACTATCTAAATTATTATTACCCATGGTCATCAGGTACATTTCAAACCAACATATTGATATTGCGTACTTTCTCAACTCCCCGGGGAACATACTAGCGGAGCTGCCACTGATGATGGCGATATCGGCTAATTAACACCCGACCATGGTACCCATTTATACATCTGGGTAGAGAGCAGCAATTGTGGATTAATTGTCTTGCTGAAGGACAAACGGAGTGGGCAGGGTTCGAACTCGGGATCTCGAGATCAGAAAGCGCGCGCTCTACCGATCATGCCACACCACCGACCGAGGGCGTAAAATGTTCCCCCGCGCACTAGATTCGCTTGACAGTCATTTACCGAAAATATTACAATGACACAAAATCAGCCGACCATAAACAAACACAAACATAAACACACACAAAGGCGCACGTTTACACACATATATAAATAAACGCACACACGCATACACAGGTAAACACACACACACACACACACACATACATACACCCCCACACACCCACAAATTAACACACGCGCACACACACACACACATACACAAGGATAACTAACACCAATGATGACTACATAAACTGATTTTTTACGAGTGTAATAATTTTAATCTGCCCTCGATTACATAACGACAATACAAAAAAAAACAATAACACATTACAAAGTACAGGGATGATCCAGGAAGCAGTAGTTGCTACTGTTGACCAGTTATACTATGAATGGAATGTCAAGAGACATTTTGTCTGGATGATTTTACAGAGGGATTCGCATTGATAATGAAATTAAAGGGACTTAGTAACATTGTCAAAATCCTCAAAATAAAATTTTAATTCTAGCGGTTCCCTCATACCTTGTTGTATTCGTATTAACCAAAAAATCATGGGACATGTTTCAGTTATTCAAATTTCCCTTTCGTTACAAAGATATGTACGATTGAAGTTTTCAGATAAGAAAAACTCCCATGGAGTTTTGAAACCGTGTACAAAGTTAGTGCAGTGAGTTATTGAATATCACTTTGCATTTTCGCTCATTACTTGGCCATGTAATGTCCATTTGACTTGAAATTTTCACACAATATCCTGTGGACATATGAGATAACAACAATATACATTGCATCAACCATTCATCACTTTTTGCACATGTCAACAAAGTTACTAGATCCCTTTAAAGAAACTCTAACAAATAAGTTTGTAATGTTGTGGTGCAAGATGTGGTTACTAACATTCAGTTTAATATAAACTGTACTATTCCTTAACTGAACCAAACGGGAACCAAACATTCTGAACAGTATTGCTCAGATCAGCCACACCAAAACAACATTACAAAAGACCATTCCATATTTTCATTACTTGATTTGTATAACTTATACACTTCTAATTAATTTCGTTTACGATTAATCACAAATAAAACATGAACTTCACAAATTGCCCCTTAATCCAAAGCCAATAAGTAATAGTACTGTAAACAAGCATTCCAGTATTACAAAAAATTGGAATATGTAAGCAATTGGTTTTGTTAAAGTACAACCTCTGGTATACAACTATATGTTTAGCAGTATAATGTACAATATTATACAACAACTTAGCATGATATACGTCGGAAGATTTAAAAGATGAATCATGATAATAATGTACAGGTAATACAATCTGGTTTTACAGGAGAACATCTTTTCAAACCCTTAATCCAAAGCCACGAGTAATAGTACTGTTTACAAGCATTTCGGAAGAAAAAAATCATTAGTAATTGTTTTGTTAGTACAAATATATTTTAGCCATATATACAGTATAATACAAAACTTGTTGACATGATGTAATGTATACGTCGGAAGATCTCAGAGATAAATCATGACAATAATGTACAGTTAATAAGTTCTGGTTTTATCGGAGAACATCTGTTCAAACTTGGTGTGGGTGATATATACCAAGTCTAGTAAAGGAATGTTTTAACAAACCTATGCCACTATAACAAATTTTTACCATTTTCAACTTTTGCGTTTTTTAATATTTTTAAATGTTTATATAGTTGGTTATTCAAGTTACATGTTCCAACATGCACGTATTTAATCTTTATAAAATTCACATACAGTACAGTCGGTGTCACACTGGGTCTAATTATATAGATAATTTGGAGCATGTCTGTCACAAAGGTAGGTGAATTATCTAGATAACTATTATTTATGTCTTTCGGCAAGACACTTTATCCACGTTTGCCGTCTGCTGCTCTCAACCCATGTGTAGTAAATGGGTACTTAATACTTATGGCAGGATATTTATTCCTTGAAATGTTTGAGCGCTTTAATAAGGCTGCTCGGCTAACGCCAGGCTATACGCTCCGAGCGCTCTGAGACTTAACTGTAAAAATGCGCTATATACAAATGGACAATTATCATCATCATTATCTAGATAAGTGTGTGTTTGACACTATTAGTTGTCATGCTGGGGACAAATCCCCCCTCTGATCTCACTCTGTGATGTTTGTCACCATGCATATGCCACCGCCTCCCCCAATACAAAATAACAAAAATGTTTCATTGATACATATGAAATAACATTTCATCAAGTTTGAATCAAACTGCATAAAACAATGTTCTTCAATGATCTTCTTTACACAATCTCAGTGCCGGCTAACAGCGATCATTTGCCAATTAAAATATCCACAAATTATTATGGTTACTATGAATGAGCAAACATTGTTATATCTACATTAAATTGATCCATTCTAAAAGCGATATGTTATACTTCAATTCTTCTAAATGATTGTGTGCAAATTGTATAGAGAAATAACATGGTTTATCTTTAGCACAAAAAAAAGAAGCACAATTGTACGGCATCATCTCGATCTCTATCATTAGAAAGACATTCGACAAATCAAATATTGTTTATTCTTTCACTACAACCATCAACATCAAGGTAAAATAGAAATATGATAGGTCCAAATGATAGTATAGCAATTATATGCAGCAAACAACTACATTTGTAGACATGTGTATTTATGTAATATTTGACACAAATTACAATTTATATAAACCAGTACCAGTTATTGCTAACTAGTCAAGTTTATAACATTCTATATACTTTACAAGTCTTGTTTAAACATTATGCAATTAACACATCTTTTTTGCCATTGTTGTTTAAGACATGTAAAGCCTATGAATATGATATGATCTATACAAATATGTATAAGGCGTGTGATGGAAAAATACATAGTTTCATGAAACTGGTAATGAACGGTTCACCAAATGAAGGTCGGGGTCAAGATAACATGATTACAGTAAGGAAATAATTGATGATTTTGAGTGCGATAGGGCACGTCTATTTGCACGAATCGTGCAGCCACGTCAGGTACTATTGAACGAGCTACGAAGTAGCGAGTTCAATAGTACCTGACGTGGCTGCACGCTGAGTGCAATAGACTGCCCTCGCACGAGAAATCATTAATTATTTTCTTTATATAACAACTACACTTTTGACACAAAATATGTTTTTATAATCCCAGGAAAAACGATGCCGTTCCAACATGTCCATGAAGCTCTAACCAGTTCCAAAAGAACTCGCCGTAAAATTGAATGCTCTTTTTTGTGTACAATGTCCCGTCATCCTTTCTCAAACCAGCATAAAAGCGACTCAACACTTTGTCTAGTTCATCCGCTTTCAAATGATCAACATCCTCAATCAAGAGAGTTTAGCCCTACACATTTTGCAATTTAAGCTTCAAGAGGATTCACTGCATATTTAGTTAACTTTTTGGTATACAGAGTAACGTTCAATCAAGAACATTTGCTAGGCCTAGCCCTAGTTCATCTTCAGTTTAATAACACAAAATTCGCCATCGTAAAAGTAATATACATACCATGTTCGATCCAGTGTACAATAAACAAACAATGTCAATAATGTTATCCAGATAAACAATCCAAAGAAGGTGCGAGTCAATATTTTAATCCAGATGAATAATCCAAGTGAAAGTGCGAGTTCAAAGTGCGAGAACTAAGCGTAGACGTACGTAGTACCAGTACTTAGAACGCTTAAACGCGACGCGGTCTTTGTACACGGGAGAATTGGAAGTACCTGACGTGTGTACAACCTTTATGAACATCTTAACGACGCGACCAGACAGCTTGTGCGCACTTAGCGCGCTTGTTGTCCGAGCAACAGAGTAAACTCGCAACGCAGTATAAGTAAACAAACAAACAACGATTAAAGCACGCTTATAAAAATGCAGCGAAGCTCGCTGCATGCATGCATGTTCACACGACGCGTAATGTACGTTTAATAACGTGTAGGGTGTACCGCCGGTACATCACTCCTTTAATTGATGACGTCAGCCGTGCAATAGTCGACTATAGCACGGCTGACGTCAGTTACTGAGTGCAGATAGATCATTTTTTCTGAATAGCATGTGACCTGAATTCAGCCAATCACAACACGAGAACATTCTAAGGCGTTATATAATAAAGGCGAGAGAACGGTTCAATACACATTATACAAATAATGCATGGCATGACTGTACTCATTGAAAATTATTTTTTATTTAATACAATATAATTTAAATATGCTTGAGTATATAGATGTATGCAAATTTGCAAATAAACATCCTGTACATGAGTAAATAATTTGTTATCACAGCTGTCTCAGTTTAAAATCACAAATAGCAATGTATAAGGTACCTCAGACACATATCAACATAACAACCAGTTATGGAAATCATGACCATGAATGCACTCATTGAAGCTTAGTTTTATTTTATAAATTCAAAAATGATTGTTTTCTTCTTTTGCAGCAACATAAGTACACAGTCTATAGTATGGTTCTGCATCAAATGATCAACATGTGATTCTTAATGTAAACAGATGATGGACATGTACTTTATATTTGTATTATTTATCTGCAGAATAAATTCAAACATACATGAGGTACAAATCATAATATGCAAATATCTCTATGTGCACGACTTTGACTGATTTAAACTGCCAAATTGTTTAATTAGGGGATTTTTTAAAAGCAAAAGTAGACATTGTTTTACAAATTCCCTACTAAATTGTGAAACCCCGTAGAGATATTACACGGCCGACAAGTTTCCTATAGGCAATGTGCTAAATGAGGTGACAGTAATCATTAACGAACCTTCGGATTATCGAACCCCATTTCATTTTTGGAGAAACGGACCTTCGGAATATCGAACCCGATTTCATTTTTGGAGAAACGAATCTTCGGAATAACGAACATTTGGAATAACCAAACCTTAGGAATAATGAGCTGTATACGTGACCAAGCCTTTTATTTCGTCGACCAAAAACCGAGGCCGATACCCTTAGTTTAGTGTCATGTCTGCGGGGGGGGGGGGGGGGGGAGGTGTCGGTCAAACATTAAAAGTGGGGTGGTGTCGGTCAAAATGTTCGAGGGGGGGGTGTCCGTCAAATTTTTCGAGGAGGGGTTGTCCATGAAGAATTTTTGAGGGGTGGGGGTGTCCGTCATGATTTTTTTAAGCCGAGTACGAGATCCTTCAACAAATTTTGATGCCAAGACCGAGATCTGTCAAATCATGTCGAGATCATTGGTTATGATGGTCGAGACCTCTAAAAGGTTGTCTCCAGACCAGTACAAAGTGGTAATTGGGTTCAAACCCCCCAAACCAGTCATTTTTTTCAATCAAAATGGTTACGCTTATGTATGGCGCAAAGTTTGGACTGTGTATGTCACAATTTCAAGTCAATGCAAGAGCTTCCTATCGTGGGAAGGGGGAAGCCCACACACTTGGCCTGGCAGGGGTCAATGTATTATGGGAGCCATGTAATGCTTCCAGTCTTGTATATATTGGCTCAAAACCACAATTATGCACCATTGTTGAAAAAGTGTGTCTCCAGTGATCCTGCTCTTCTAGAGAAGAGATTTAATTTTACACCAGTAAAATTGTACTTTTATTTGATAGTGAGGGTCCTTCTCGTAAAAGTTACCTTAAATTCAAAGCGATTGAAAGTAAAATAAACAAATGCCAGGGGATGGAATATGGCTGAGGTACCAAAAACCCCATGTCCCCAAGACAAAATCGTTCAGTTTTTCCAGTTTTGTAGAAATATAAGAGTACAAAGGAGCAAAACAAGTGCGGTTTCACGACAGCAGCACAGTAATCTATGAAACATAATAAAAGTTTTAATGATCCCACTTCATTTAAAATTTTGATGGCCATTGGAAATGTGTCGCCAAATCTAGTGAAACATACGTTACCGTCATCTTACTAAATAAAGAGATATGCTTAGATGCTGACATCTGTACAGTTATCTTATTTTTCTAATGATGAGAACATGGCATACAAGTAAAAACATGTTTAAAAGTCAAGACACAAACGAAATGTGACTGGGAATATAAGAAAGAGACGGGATAAAAAGGTAGAGTTAAGAGGTGTAACATACGTTACCACAAATTTTAAATATAGGTAACCACTATGATGTAAATGATTATACTGGAGTTCAGGCCAATGAAGTAGATTGATATTACGCAGAAATGAAAATTAAGTTCAGCTAAATGTTGCTTATTCAACCAATTGAAGGTCACGAAAAACTTATGAGATGTAACATACGTTACCATGCGTAAAAAAATGTGTGTAGGATATACTTAATAACTATCTAAATTGGTGGCAAACTTGTTTACGCCATCTATATGTGGTTCAGGGTGAGCTTAGCAATCATTTTCAAGGCCAAAATTGTATTCAAACAACACTAATGTAACATACGTTACCATTTTGAAACATACGTTACGGCCAAATCACATATCTTTGGAAATCGTTAACGGACGCCTGACTAGATGCGATGTTCACAAATATGTTTTAATGGTTTTATTAACACTTTGTTGTTTATTTTCATGATTGTAACCTTCAGTTACCAACTTTGAAACTAACTAGCCATCATGTGAAATGTTAGTGGTAACGTATGTTAAACCTTTTTATCAAAATGAAGCACACAATTCTTGCACAGTAACATTACGTGCTAATTTTCTCGGAGTATATACTACCAAGTATGCACTTTAGATTGGCATTAAAATCAAAAGTTTGGCAAGAACTTTATTTTTGACATTTTCTGACTATTCAGTTGTACATAATTAGTGGTTTTGAGCCTATTCTCTACAACTTTCATGAGCATTCTCACAGCATTTTTCTCATCAGGGCAATTCCACAGATCAGTACGCCAGTGCACATTATACCATATTTGAAAATCCAAGACCCCTGTCAATTTAGAATCAGAACCATAATCAAATTGGTTACACCACGGAATGCGACCAAAAGATGACAGTATAGTACACAAGACTCCCAATCCTAAAATTGATTGGCAATGAACAAAGCAACGTGCAGCCAAACATCTTTGGGCGGGCTTCATTTCAAGGCTCTCCTTTGTTGCAAGAACTGCCTGCTTAATATTTGTCACAGTTTCTCTATCATCCTTTTCGAGTGACATTTCGAGCTTCGCCATGTTTTCTGTGAGTAACCATGATACTTGCTGCAAGCCTGACCCAAAGCTCTGGAGATCATCCTGTACTGCTTTTTTACTCACGGCACATTCTTCAAGAACCTTGTCCTGCATCTTTTCAATGACATCTCTCTGCTCACCTGCAGCTCTGTTGAGCTTTCTCAATTGCGCATTTCTCTCATCATTGATCTTTGTAATTGCTTCATCTGCTGTTTTATTTATTTTGCATGCCACCTCCTCCACCTTCTCTTTGATTTCCCCCCTTTGCTTATCCCCAATGGCCTTAATTGAATCTGCACGTGCCTTAATTCTGTCTTCCAATTCAGTTTTCTCCAAGTTGAGTTTCTCCTGCAGTTTAGCAAGTTCTTCCCTCTTCTTTGCAGCAAGGAGAAGAACCTTATGTGCCTCAGACTTCCTATCGGCAACGACGTCCTCCAAATCCTGCAGCTCGCATGGCTTTTGGTGGCTCACCATGGCGCACGAACCGCAGGCCTCTTTGTCATGCGTTTCGCAAAAGAACTTGACAACTTCATTGTGCTTCTCGCAGACCCATTTAGGCTGACCTACCTTCTCTGTCACGATGAGATGGCTTTTCTCCGCTGCGCAAGGGCCGCAGAGATACTGCCCTTCCGTCAACTTCACCTCGTACACAGTGTGTGAAGCGCCCTCACAGGCCTGCCCCGTCCCTTCGCATTTGCTACCCTGGAAATTGCACGCCATCTTCTGTTTAGAAAGACAAAAGAATGATTGTTTGAAATTGCATTGAATATAAAGTATTATGCTGTTACATTCTCACAAAAGATTGCCCATGAAAAATACATAATGCTGCATTCTCTACCAAATCGCAGTTATTTATTTTACGTTTACGTGTATGACCTTATCATCCACAATCACTTTCTAGTTGCAGTTCCCCCTTCTAATTCTGCAAGACCTGTATCAATTCAAACACTTTGCCTATGATATCAATTATCACTCTTCCACTCCTTTTTTGTATTTCTTTCCGAGTCGATTATGAATGCTGATCTCAAAAATGAATAGTAGTTATTCATGTAATATTGCATGTATTGATTCATATTTATATCACTTTCTAATTGCATCCTTTTTCTTCTTTATCAATTCAAACATTTTAGCTCATAATATCAATTATTACTCTTCCACTTCTACTTCCACTTCTACTTCCACTTTCTCCCTTTTTATTTATTTCCCAGTTGATTATGAATGCTGATCACAAAAAATAAATATTTCTTATTCATGTAATAGTGCTTGTATTGATTGATATTCTTCAGGATCGCAAATTGTCATATTGCAAATGGACAAATACAGAAATAAAATTGCTGGCAAAAGTAAAGCAGTCTTTATTAGTTGCTTGTTGATAGTATGTAGTTGTTTATTCCGGGTCTCTATTATATTCAGTTGATTGTTTACCTTTTAGCTGATTATGCTCGCTCGCAAATTCTACACCAATATGTTGTGATGAGATGACAAACCAAGCATAGCAGGAACCAAAACTAGCTGTGAAACAAACCAAAAAACAAAACCAAGAAGAAAACTTGATTATTTCGGGGTAAAGTCATCCTGATCTAGTGCTTCCAGTCATCCATTCGACTACTGTTGTTTTAAGGCCTCTTACATTTACTGCTGTGTCTCACACGGGACGAGAGTGTGGGCCTCTTTACAAAGGGCCGACATCAGTGGTGTATCTGTACAACCCCCAATGAAGGGACATTACCCCCTCTCATTCATTATTGATACAATAGTCTTCTTTAAATTACATCGTGAGAGTGCTTAACTGCGCCCCCTAGCTGGAACCCCTATTAAAGGGACATTCCCTCTTTTGCAAGCCAAATTTTAAAAGTTGCGAGGTTATTGTCTTATCTGAAAGAAAATGTCATTTAACAGCATGCCTGAAAAAATTAGGGCTTGAAATCTGTTTTCGTGTTATAGTTATAGACCTAAAAGTATTAAACCGTCGTCCAATTTTAATTGTGCATCATATTGTATTCACCCAGTGAGGAAGTTCGTACACGAATTCCACGAAGTACCACAACGCTATGCGTGACCCGCGCTAGCTACGTGACCCGCGCACATATAAGAATTGCATGACCGCACACTCGGCAAAATAACCAAACCTTACTTAAACTGACTACATGTAATTACATATTCTTCATTTTGAAAAAAAATTTCCGGGACATACTGCCTTTACAAATGTCGGCTTCACAATACCTGTGCAAGAATTACTACAATATATACTCCGCAAAAAAAAAACTGGACACTTGTATAAGTTGAAATATTTCATATTAATGTACACTAAAGTGAACATTATCATATATCAAATTAAAGGGAATTTAGTCATCTGAATGCAGAGTATAACTTAAAGGTGTAATCGTTCATGCATGAAATACCATGGTCAATTAACAATAGCACGGTCTGTTTTTAAAAATAGCAAAAACATTAGAGGACCACACCATTCGAGTGAAATGATAGTTAGCGTTTCACTTAAAGGGAAAGTTGAGTTTTGGTAGAGAGGGCGCTAGACTACTTAATTTGTTTGTGAGGTAATGAAAAACTGAGTGTAAAATTTGAAAGAGCATAATATTTAAACAATAAAATCATCTTTGTTTGATCAAAATCGGTTCAGAAACGGCTGAAATATTCATAAATATAACAATTTGTAATAAAGCTGGGGCCCCAGGTTTATTAGAGAATTTTGAACCAGCCGTTAAAAATTCAAAAAAATGCTTCCTCTTTTCAAAAAAGTTACAAAATAGGTATTTAAATAGTTGTTGGTTATTTCTCTATCTAATCACTATTTCAACAAAGCATCACATGCACAATATTTTATTCAAAATGGTCGAAACCGATGAGTGTTTAGAGAGCGCCCTCTTACGTTTTAACGGCTCTTTTTGAATGATAACATGATCTTTACTACGTCATTTGTAATTTTGTGTTCCTTTCTAGTTATAACTATTAGTTTGTAATGTAATGATACAGGTTTTGGTTACTAAAATTCAGTTTCACTAAAACTGTACTCTCCTTTGTCTTCATTTATAATTTTTATTGAGATGAAGATAGAAAAGGTCACATTTGTAATGAAAAATTATGACATGTCATGAATATATATAGCGTTTTAGATTATGCTTATGTTCCAGTTTTGCTATTTTTGAAAACAGACCTTGCTGAGGTTAATTGACCCTGACAAGTCATGCATGAATGATGTGATCTGAATCTCATGCCAATATTGAAGAGGGTCATTTTATCTTTAATTTGATATACCAATATCATATATTTTATCGTAAATGAATATGAAATATTTGGTCTTAAACAAGTGTCCAGTTTCTTTTTTTGCGGAGTATAGTTGTAATATTATGCTAAATCAGTTAAAATCTTTTATTGACTGATATATATAGTCTGATTGAGGGACGCATTCATTTTTCATTCGTAGAATCCAAATTATAGGGCTGTTCGATCTGGGTTTTTTTTGTGTGTACACGTTTCATTCATCCCAATCCTTCAACTGGAAACTGTTCACACGTTTTGTAAAAGAGGGACTGTCCCTTTAAAGGGTACCACCACCCAAAAATAATATTCTTATTAAAGAAAGGTAACATCTTTAGTATTCCATTCCATCAACAAGTTCACAAAAATATGTTTCCAGAAAAAAAAAAATAATTGGAAACGCATCACCATTCTAAAGCATGCGTTCATGCGGTCTGAATTACGCAGACTGCTATGTGTGCGGTGAATTGCAATGTGTGCAGAGCGAACGAATCGCTATAAGCATATAATAACATATAATAATGTGTTGTTCTTTGCCTGGTGGTCCCCTTTAAAGGCATATATGCGTGGGTTATTAGACGCGTGGATCCATCTTGCGCACTTTTACGCACGGTACGTAATCCCCATTGGCTCAGTTATAAGTAGCGATCGCAAACTGTCCCACTTCCGAATACCCGAGTCAAAAATGCATCAAAAATAGTCGCGTTCGGAATGTTTGTACTAGTCGAATGGAGATCCATCAGAGATGTTTACGAGCGAAAATATCACGTAACACGCTTAACCGCAACCGACTTCAAAGTGCCGCCGTTTGATGCCTAGGTGACAGCGTGAGACATTTGTTTGCTGCATGCAATTTCATAAGAAGGCCTTTGTTCAGATATTTCGAAGCACCTCTCTTCGATCGGTCCAACACATATCGTGAGTTTACCTCGAGAGATTATGGTGGAGTCGAGTTGGAATTTGCTGACTACCCTTTATAACACACGCATATATGCCTTTAAGGTAATCTGGTCAAGTCCCTTGTATATACCCACCTAATCAGGATTTCTCACTATGCCCACTAAAAATGAGCTAACATTCAACATACTATTTGATACGTAACGGTTTTACGTATTTACATAATAATGAATAACATCTTTGATTCTTGAAACTTGAAAGTCAAAATCCTGAAGTTTCCGGGAGCTCCACCTCTGAACCCCCCCCCCCCCCCCCCCCCCATTGAGATTACAAATGTGAGGGCAGTATTAATTGGCTGATACAGTTCAGGGTTCCAGCAGGATGCTTGCAATGTGCATATCAATCATCATACGCTAAACATTTCTAAACAGCTAATTTAGAAAATGCCCGTTGACTTTAATTAAAGGGATGCCTGTAAAGTGTCAGATATTGCACAAAATGACTTTTGAGATTTCAATCCTATCATTGTAAAATACAATTGAAAGATTTGTGAAAGTTTTAAAGAAAAAGAACACTGTTTACCTAGTGAAAAAAATGAATATTGAGTTCATATTTTATCACCGAATACTGATGGCCTGCCGTAGATTTGTCGCAGTAATAATCATCCGTTTGCGATATCCGCACCCGTGTATGTTTACAGACGGTACAGAATTCATGGAATTTGCGCGCGCTCGGCTCAAAGTTCAGTCGGGTCGGGAAGGTTTCCCACGCGCGCTGGCCGGACGTGTTCATTTACGGCAATTGTCCTTTTTATCAAAAGCGTTGCTAACGCTTTTGAAACAATGATTTTCAATGATAATTATATTCATACTAAAGGGACATTTAAAAAAATCTAACCCTATTTTATTCCTCTTACCATATAAGCTAAACAACACGGCATGAGAGAAATGAGGAAGCTCCAAGTATTTTTCGTGGAGTTAGACACTTTACAGGCATCACTTTTAAGGAGTCATGTTGGTTAAAAACTATTTTGTCCCCTACCCCCCACCCCCCCCCCCCCCCCGGTCATAAAATCCTGGACACACTACTACTCTAGGTTTGTCACTTTACTCTCTCGCCGATGATGGTCGAAATGACGCTTCATCCCCAGTAAGCCCCTTGATTTGCAGGGGTGCTTCATCACACCCCCCCCCCCCCCCCCAATGCAATGGCAAGAAGAAATCAACGCCGTAGGGCTAGGCTTGAGCTTGATTATTAGAGATATAACCCTAATTGAACATTAGGTACGGTTAACGTTTAAACCCGCACAAATATCTTGCATTCTCTTCATGGGGTCTGTAAAACATTTAGTTTACATGTCTAAATACAGACCATTCAACACACATTAATATGAATATAGCGCTCTCCACATTTATTTAGCAAAGCCAAGTCACACAACAATTTGCAAATGTATTTTTTCCATAGTATCTAATTTACTAGCGTTTACTTCATGAATTTTGTCTTAATACATTCTTCATTCGGATACACATTTAAGACAAAGCACATTCCCACCACACTCACATACAATAATACAATAATAAACTTACGAAGACGATGAAAGACAGCAACAATATAAACGTAGACGACATCAAAATAATGGCTGCCGCTTTGCAAAACGACGTCAATAAAGGGGAATCCCCAGTTTTGACTAGTTTTCATTCAAGGCTGGAATGGTTTATCAAATACAACGCACTGATATACATATGACGATTCTTGATTGACCATTTTGGGGGTGGTGGCGCCACGGTCGGTTAGTAGTGGTGGTGTTAGTGGTAGTGGTGATGATGGTAGGAGTGGTGGTAGTAGTGGTGGTGGTGGTTGTAGTGATGTGGTGGTAGTGGTGGTAGTGATGGTGATGGCGGTGGTGGTGGTGGCCGTGGTCGTTATGGTGTCGTTATGGTATTGGTAATGGAGTGGACACATTAAAGGTGGAGGTGGTGGGAATCCCGTGGGATTATGGTGGTGGTGGTATTGAGTTTCTTGGAGCTGGTGGACTTTTATGTGTGGTAGTGGTAGATTGATGGATCTGGTCTTGGTATATGGTTGGCGGGGTGGTGGTGGTGGGTTGCTGGTTGTGTTGGTGTTAGTGGAGGAAATGTGGTGGTGGTGGTGCTGTACTGTTTTCGGGCGGTGGTGTCTGTCGTATTGGTGGTGGTACCCAGCTAGCCACCTGACGTTGGGCCGATGTCGGAATTTGGTTGCCGGATGTCGGCATATCGCCGTTGGCTCGAGGTTAAAATGTCCGCCAGCCCAACATCGTCACGACGTCATTTTTGTGATATATTGGCATAACGTCATTTTCCGACAATGGCCCAACATCATCTCATGACATGATGTTGGGCCATTGTCGGAAAATGACCTTATGCCAATATATCACAAAAATGACTTCGTGACGATGTTGGGCTGGCGGACATTTTAACCTCGAGCCAACGGCGATATGCCGACATCCGGCAACCAAATTCCGACATCGGCCCAACGTCAGGTGGCTAGCTGGGTATAGGGGTGTTGTTGTTAGTGGTCGTCATGGGCGTAGAGACCTACGTAATACCTATTCATCAGGAGGGATGAATGAATAGATCATCCCTCCTGTTGAATGGGTATCAATGACAGATCTACGCCCATGGTGGTCGTGATAGTGGTGGTGGTGGTGGTTCTAGTTGGTGGGGTTGGTAATGGTGGGGTGGGGTGGGGTGGCGGTTGTGCAACGTGATGTTAGTTTTGTTGGTGGTGTAGGGGGTAGTGGACAGGTGCATGGTGGTGGTGTGGTTTGATGGTTGTGGTGTTGGTTTATATGATCTCGATAGGCCGGTTGTGGTGGTACGTGGTGGTGATGGTGGTGAAAGTTTTAATTTCAATTCACTTTTCAAAAATCTTATTACATATTTGGATAATCAGTGATTAAAAATCGTCAGTCAAATATTGCGGCCTTTGGATGTAGGGCCCACTGTAACCGGCTAAAAATTAAGTTTGTAGTATGAAGGACATGGAGGAAGTACAACACAATGGTCTGCAGCATCTTAACCCTAATCCCACTGGGGGGGGGGGGGGGCATTTTGCCCCCCCCCCCCCCTGTCGTTTTTTTTGACGTGCATCTAGACCGATTGGAATTTCACGTTCAAACTTCAAGACTTTTTTCTCTCAAGTCTCCCGCACGTTTTGATATATAATTCGCCCCGGTCGGACATGTAGAACTGATTTTAGAGGTCGATAATTGCTCGACCGTCACAAAAAAATGCAATTTTTGTACAGGTTTCTATGTAATTCCTACATCCGATGCCATGTAAACTCCAAATCTGTTATAATTGTTACATTGAATTATAATTTTGATTATTTCTTTATTAGTTTAATTCATACACTTCAGAGATAAATTCTTCTAAAAAAAACAACAACAAAACAATAAAAACAATAAAATACATAAGAATGAAAACAATGTGGGTAAATCCGGGAATACTAATTAGCATATTTATGCAAATTAGTGATATATTTTATTACAATAAAAAACATGGATATGATGAATTACATCATTTGAAAGTATTTTTACCTGAAAACCTGAAGAAATCCTGTAATTTCTCTTGATTTTGGATGAAAATCCCAATTTTCCCCCCAAATTCGTCAAAAATTTGCATATTCAAAATTTTAATTTATTTTAAAAAAATAATAATGGTTCGATTTTTTTTCTTTCTTCAAATTATTATTCTACTAGACTAGTTTTACGTATATTCGAGTCAATCGGTCCATTCGTTGCCGAGATTTGAGGGGGGGGGGGGCCAAAATGCCCCCCCCCCCCCCCCCCCCCCAGTGGACTCAAGTGATCAAAATAACCCAGTGGGATTAGGGTTAACTATTAAAGAATTAGAACAAGCATACAATTTTAATGATAAGAAAACTTTATTTGGCCGAAATCAGAAAGCGCTGAGATATCAATATAATATTATATGACTATATACATTACATATATCTGAATGGAATAAATGTTGGATCCACATTTTATTCAGCATTTAAAAAATAATCTATAAAATGCCTACACTTTTTCCAAAATATTCCAAAGAAGCTTTTATAAAGTTGTTAATGATGTCATTATTAAATCATTACTAACGAAACATCACATTTACAATTTAGTATACAAAATAGTTGAAAACAAATCTATTTCAGAGAGCGTCCTCCTGTTTTTTAACAGCTGCCTTTTGAATGATAACGGCATTTTAACAATTAGCCGTTTGAATTTTGTTTTACCTTTAAAGCATGGGGAATTATAACTAATAGTTTGCAATGCTGTGGTGCAAGATTAGATTACTTACATTCAGTTTAACCAAAACTGTACAATTCCTTAACTGAAACAAACATTTTGAACATTATTGCACAGATCAGCCACACCAAAAACAACATTACAAAAGACCATTCTATATTTTCATTACTTGATTTTCATAACTAAACTTATACACTTCTAATTACTTACAAATCACGAATAATTACATCCAATCAAATCATTAAACCTAATATATACATACGTAATTATTATTATTTCGTTTTAAGTATGACTATGATTTAGCAGTATATGTACAATATAATCCCAAAACTTGTTGACATGATGTATACATCGGAAGATTTAAAAGATGAATCATGATAATAATGTACAGGTAATGAGTTCTTTTTAAAGGGGCCCTGCAACCCAAATGCATGTTGACCTCTGTTCATCTGTATTAGTGTACACATTCAATATTTGTAAACGGTTTGACCCAAATATGTTTGGTTTATTTTTAAACATTTTATCATTTATTTGTCTTCATGTTGCTAAGCCCACCTCCTAAAAAACCCACCAGAGCAAATTCTATTGTTGACCTGCAGTGACATAATTTGTCAATCACTGGTCAGCTACCATGAGATTAACAAAAGATGAAAGTACAAAAAGAACATCCACACAAAAGCATGCCCTGCATACCTCCATGCAATAGCTTAGACAGTGCTTTTCTTCTGACATAGCAACAGCTATTGTTATTGAAGTTGTGTGAGTTTGTATTCTATTCAACCGTGTGATGCTATTGTGATTAGGCTAATCACAATAGCATGGTAGCTGACCAGTGATTGACAAATGATGTCACTGCAGGTCAACAATAGAATTTGCTCTGGAGGGTTTTTTTAGGAGGTGGGGCTTAGCAACATGAATACAGATAAATGATAAAATGTTTAAAAATATACAAAACATATTTGGGTCAAACCGTTTACAAATATTGAATGTGTACACTAATACAGATGAACAGAGGTCAACATGCATTTGGGTTGCAGGGCCCCTTTAAACTTGTTGTGGATGATATACCCAGTTTAACAAACCGAAGCCACTATAACTTTTTATCAGTGGTAACTTGTAAGTCTTATAATTATTTGAAATGTAAAATACAGGGTGGCTCCGAAAAACCGAACGGGGCACTTCCCAAAATAAAATAATAAAATGATTATGTCAGTCGGATAGAGTGTCTTTTCCAATGAAAATCGATACCAAGAACAGTCAATTCGGTCATGTAATTTTTGTTTTAGGGGGGCTGTGAGTGCCACCATGTCAGGTTCCCTCTTTTGTCAATTTTTACCAAGTCAGTGCTAGATAAATCGCACTTACTGCCCATCATACGCATTGAAGAACGAGCAATATGCGCGCCATCGTTAGTGTGCATTCAGCTGTGTCCCGAGAGAACGGGCATAGCTGTCTGATGCTATGAGGGGAAGGAAGTGCGATTTATACCCAAAATAAAGTAACGAAATGATTATGTCCATCATTTCTATCATTTGTTTGTGTATGTTGTATTTGTACTA
>JBAMJV010005135.1:0-82396 GCA_037951105.1 Echinarachnius parma | reverse complement strand
ATTGATCATACGATCAATTAATTGGTTGTACGATTAATCATACGATCAATTAATCAGTCGTACGATCAATTGATTGATCGTACGATTAATCGTGAATCTTTATGTTACGGGTTAAAGATCCACAAGTCTCTGAATTGTGTGAATTTCTCTAGACCATTCTGGCATGAGGTTACATGATTCTAGTTTTCTAGCACTGTCATTCTCTTTCTCTGTCAAGAGTCTTTCAGTCTAGCTTGATAGTTTTTTTTTTTGCGTAGCTAATATAATAAAAGTGAGCGAGGTACAGTGTTTTGTTAGTTGTGATATTTAACTGTCGATGCATGTCCGATCCCCCAACAAGGAAGTTGGGACGATTTAAAGCCACCATTGTGTGTGCAGACTACAGACGTACCTCCCTGCTTCAAATGTGTGCAGTGATATTGTTTGTATTGTTTGTATTGAAATACAAATTTGAACTGGTATTGTGATTGAAAATATCATGTGATAGCACGAAATAAGATTGAAGATTCTGTGAGGATCCCAAACTCAGTCCTTTCTTGATCCCCAAAATGATAATTAGAGAAATTAAAGGAAATCAAGGGAACAAGCTCCTGAATATGAGCAATATGGCTTTGTAACAGTCTTTCTAGGTCAGTTCTGAACGTACTATATCATAATGGTTATTGAATACATAATTAATATTCAACAAAATAACAGCAACTACACTTCATAAATACAGAAAAGGAAGAAACAAATTGATTTGTATTCAATTATTCTCCACTCATGGGATGGACCATTGTCTTATCAGCTGCATGCTGTTTTTTTCTTCTTCAAAAGAGTCCTAGCCAAATAGATTTGTTCCATTGTTGAATAAGACCAAGGAAGCCTAGTACCTCCTTGATAAGACAACTATCACATTGTCTCTCATTGCTATGACGTATTTGTATTGGATTCATTCTAAATACGAATGTGCGATAAATGCATGGTCACTTAATCAGATCATTGACCCTACTGATCAGACGATGATTAAGACCAAGACCCTGTGAACTCCTTCCTACCCTAGACAACTCAA
Source organism: Echinarachnius parma (assembly GCA_037951105.1). Lineage (NCBI taxonomy): Eukaryota > Metazoa > Echinodermata > Echinoidea > Clypeasteroida > Echinarachniidae > Echinarachnius > Echinarachnius parma. The sequence continues at coordinate 81,345 of JBAMJV010005135.1, read as the reverse complement.
CTCACAACCACCCCCTCCAAACATGAACAAGGTAACTTGCTGTTTGGTATGCATCAAGTTGGTCTGCTCCAATAAGACAAACTTGCAATTGTCACCCTTTTCTAGTGAACCCTTCCTATAAATATGCAATAAAGGCATGGTCAGTTAAATTTTAAGTGCAAGAAAGCGGTCAGTTAATCAGATCATTGACGCTACTGATCAGACGATGATTAAGAAGAGCATGTGAACTCCTTCCTACCCCTAGAGACACAACTCAACTCACAACCACGCCCTCCCACCAAGGTAACTTGCTACGTGGTGGTCGACACCAATCTGAATAACTCCCATTTTGCCTAAAAGTACTATCAGAATTTAGAGGTTTAGAATTTGGATTAGGGACTAGATTGAGGTAGGGATGGGAAGATTTAGGGTTGGGATTAGGTTAAGGCAGGGGTATCCCTGGTTTAGGGTAATAGGTGGGATTAAGTTATGGGTCAATTCTGTAGTCAGGGAAATGAAAGTAGCACTTTCAGGCATTATGTAGTAGACCAAATGTGCCATAGACCAAATCATCGTCATCAAATGGATTTAGACTAAAGCGAAGATAATCATCCCAAATGGGTCTAGACCAAGTGAACATATCCCCAAAAGGGTGTAGACAAGGTGAACATAACCCCCTGAAATGGGTGTAGACCAATGAAACATACCCCCCCCCCCCCCTCCTCCTCCCCCTCCCCTCCTCTCCTCCTCCAAAACCTTTACCCAGGGCTTTTTCTGGAATAAGGGAAACAATCATTTGGGTTTCTATGCCTTCCGAAGTAATTATAAATAACTCTCGCTCTGAATTATCTCCAAACACACTAGGACATGATAGTGCATATGTATAATGATGAGCATATGACTAATCACCACCTGTGGCTATCATGAATTGCAATTTTGAAATGTATACAATGATTTAATTGAATTATACGTACACTATGTTTATGATATTGTGGCTTGCTAGAGGAAAATCAACATTGTATTTTCATTACAGGCCAAAATGACCATTAATAATAATAATAACTATTTATTAATAACACACGCACATCTGTCATAAGACACTCGTGGCGCACAATTATCATTATTACCCCTGGTCATCTGCGCACATTTCAAACCTGCGCAATTATCTTGTGGACTTTCTCAACTCCCCGGGGAGCATACTAGCCGCGAGCAACCTTATTGGCGCATCAGGCTAATTCACATCGACCAAGGTACATGATAAGCTAAGGACACTCACTGTTTTGCCCTGGTGTCATAACTATTGAAATTAGATTTCTTCTCAGTGTTAACTTAACCCATTCAAGACTAGTTACTTGAATTTGGTATGTACATGCCTTCTCTGTAGACCCCTTCTCAGTCATGAATGGGTTTATTATTAAAGTAGGATACAAACGCATCAGAATTATTGATCATGTGCATATTTTGTTTTACACCCGATCATAAATTGGTAAATTTGCTAGAAGAGCGTGCTCAAAAATATTGTAACAAGAATAATAGTGCTCAGATAGTGAAACTGATAGTACAAATAATATTACGAGGAAAGCGTTAAGTACTAATTCCTCCCCCACCTTTGTTTCTAAAAAGACATTGTTTTGTTACGGTGGGAGCATATCATGTGACATAAGTATAACGTCATGTGCTTGGTGCGACTATCACGAGTTCTCAAGATCAATTTACTAGGGGACTCTCTTAGAAATCTGTCGGGGGCGATCTATTTTAGTGGATGACGTAGAGTTTATTTTCGGAGGTGGAAGTTATTGCTAGGAGAGTGAAACTTTCATTATTACTTAATCTGGTGCGAGAATCGGAGGATAAGAGCTCTGTTTGAGAGCGTATTGGATCATTCTTTGCCTGCCTGACGGATACTATGCACTACAATCGGAATCCTTCCCGAACGAACACGTTGACACCGTTTGCTGAAGAAGAAAAAAATTGTCTTGATCAAAATCTCAAGTTCAATATTTTCATCTAGTGATATATATATAATTTGAGGATTTGTTCTCTTGTTGAAACTTGAGCTTATATGTTAAAAAATATCATCTAGCGATATATTATAATTGTAGGATTTGACAAAGATATTGAAAGAGTGAAGAGATGAGTAAGTGAGAGTGGTTGTTATAGTAACAGTATAATGATGCCACATTTGGCCACGTTTTTTTGCCACATTTGTTGTATTTCTAGAAGAAGTTTTTTGTGATGATTTTATTCTTTTTACTGATATTTTGTTCATGGTTATCCTTTTTTTGTTTCTTTGTATAACATTTGTTGTACGGTGATAATAAAAAATACTTGATAACCTGTTTCCTGAAGTAGATTTTAAAATCCCTATAAGGTTAATCCTTATAAGGTGGAAAACGTGCACTTTGTGTGCTGGATTGATTGCAGAATGTATCCAATGACCGGGGTAATAATATAATTGTACACTGCTTAGAGATGATTGTCAATCGTGATAGGGTAGACGTAAATCAAGGATATTATTATTTTGTATTATTTAATACAGGTCTCACTAGGTCCCACTAGGTAATAAGTTATATGTTATATCTAGATGATTTTCACAACGGAACCAGTGAATCATACCCTGAAGCGGAGACTCATTTGTCATCTATGGATAGTACAGACGGACAGCATCTTCATTTACAAACAGAAATTATAATTAAATATGTATGAATTTTCTTTGCTCTGGGCCATATGTTCCATGCTTTTCTCATCACCCTAATGACTCAAGGACATCGAAGAGTATGAATACCTCCCCAAAAGGAGACAAAATTAATTAATTATCCAACCATCTAATATGAGTCATCAGATTGACCTGGTAATTTTGCCTAAATATGTTTCTTGTTTTAATATATTGATATGATACTTGTATTGGTTGATCAAGACCCTAATATTGAAAGCCCTGTCGGGTGAACTCGGTGGTCTGGTTATATTGCTTGTTTAGTAATCAAGAGGTTCTAGGTTGCATCCTCACACGAGTCAACTTCTTATACTATATTCACAGGTACTCTTACTGCACTGAGAATTTATTTTTAACCTACATGTACATGTATGTGGAAGAAGTGCAAAGGTGCAAACATTTATGTGTTATTTTTTTCTTTTCTTATGACAATATTTTTTTTTTTTAACATCAACAATTTTGTTATATTTAGATGCCCAATCAGTGAAGTAACATTTGTGATCATTGAAATGTTGGTGGTCCGAAGCTAACATTAAGTGGGCCTGCCAGGGGGCTAACTAGTTGTTATTTTTAGTATCACTATAAGGTTAGTTTTCTTTCCACGTTAATCCATTATTTATTTTACATTTCATCTGTTATTCTTGTCCATATCGATCCATTAATTATTCTTTTCATGTGTTCACCTTTTCCCACTTCTCAGGAGCGTTATCGGCTGATTCCATGAGCCTGAGCCCGTCCGTAGACTCTGTGGAGGATAAAGATGTATCTTCTGAGCCGGAACTGCGCAGGCCGACTGATATTACGCTCATCGACGGGATGACCAACTATGATGCTGACCGCAGTGCCCTTGTGACTGGAACTCCAACTAGGGTGAGCGTCACGTGTAAAAAAAATAAGCTCAGGCCAATTGTTTAAGGTCATAAGTCAGGAGGAGGATTTATTCACAAACGATAAACTAAAACAAAAACAACGGAACATAACTCTTTCCCCGCACCTGGGCCCCCGTTGCAGAAAGACTTTCAATCGATTGTAAAGTTGCAATTAATTGCAAATCAGAAAACTTGCGCATTTGAACCAATCAGATGCGCGCATTTAGTCACATGATCGGACTTACAATTAATTGCAACTTTGCAATTGACTGCATCTCTTTCTGCAACGGGGCCCTGGTTTGGTGGCTACATACATTTTTTTTTTGGGTAGCTCTGTTTGGCCGATAAAAAACATGATATTGTGTAACTTCTCAACTCCCTGGAGACCATCACACAAAGAACAGCACAGACTTATTTGTTCAAGTAGCATTATATGATATTCAATTTATGTTCAACATCTTGCAAAGGGTTGTGTAATTCATAGACAATGCAATTAATCACACAAACTTACAGAATGTAACATATTAGCGCCAAACATTTGTGTGTGCATCCATTGTATACACACATGATATGTTTTGAGACAGAGAACTAGACAATCTTTGTCTTTGTCTACAGATCCATGAACACATAATTTGGTTAGATAATGATTTATAAATTCTGATTTAAAATTGTTATAATGGAAACTTATGGAAACCATGAATTACCTCATACTATTCATATGTAAATATGCCCGGTATTAAATGATGTAAAATTAAAGTGAAAGCAAAACTAACTTATATACATGTCTGTATGTAAAAGGATTCAGGGAGGCACGTCAACAAAAGACAGTGGTACTTATTTATGGTTTTCCCCCCATTAAGTCATTATTGTAAAGTGCCCATTATTGGGGTAGGGGGTATGAAAGAATAGAAGAATTCAATTCAAAGTTCAAAGTAATGATGATAGCGAAAGCAGTCCTGCATGCATGAATGTGTACGTATGTAAATTGGTGAAGGAATGGAATATATATTCAAAAGACATCTCAAGGTATTTTATTCCGGGATTTCCCTAGTAATGACATCCGCTGGCAAAGTTTTGATGAAAGTTACATTGTTGGGAGGGAAGGGTTGGTGTGAATAAATAGATCCCCCCTTGAACAAAGGAAAGGTATATGCAGATCTACATCAATGATGACGATGTGTAACACAAGGAGGGATTTGCTGGGGAAATTTTAATGAAAGTTTCATTGTTTGGAGGGGTAGGGGTTGGTGGAGAATGAATAGATCACCCCCTTGAACAAAAGAATAGGTATGCAGATCATGTAGCAAGAGGAGATATTATGTATTGAAAGGTCAATTTTCACTTTTACTTCAATCTTATTTGTTTCGGACCACCTCAGTCCAACAGTCTTCCCAAGAGGCGGAGACACTTAGAATCTGGCGATGGAATCAGGCATCTTTGATATTGAAAAATGAATGTAATTTTACATATTCTTTGAGCACAACTTTGTAATGACAGTGTTAAATAATGATAGTAAATGTGAATCATTTTGTATTTGTTTCAGACAGGCTCAGTGAAGTTTAATACCCCAAAAGTGGACAGTTTGAGCTTCAGCAAACTGTACAATTTACTAATGAATAATGAATGTTGAGTATTTGTTGGCATTATTTCTTAGTACAACTCTGTAATGAGGAAGTATAGTTTAAAATAACATTTAATAAAATATTTTGTGTTTCAGATGGGCTCAGTGAAGTTGTATAACCCAGGAGCTGAGAATTTAAGTTCCAGGAAACTTTGATTAAAAAAAAAAATGAATGAGTATTTGTTGATATTGTTTAAGCCAACTTTCTAACGACGACGGAGACAGTTTCAAATAACATTTAATGTAATTTTGCTTTGTATGTTTGTTTCAGATGGAGTGTAGTCATGAAGTTGTCTACCCCAAGGGTGGAAAGTCTTAGCATCAGGGAGAATGTAAATTATTTGTTAACTTCAAGTTATTTTTAAATCAAACTTTGTAAATGATGGTGTAAATGAATAATATTTTATATAATTTTCTGTTTGTTTCAGACGGGGTCAGTGAAGTTGTCTACCCCGGAGGTAGAGAGCCTGAGCATCAGGAGACTGCTGTTGGTGGGTATCATGGAGAGCGAGAAGAAGTACATCAAGTGTCTGGAGGAATTGCAGCAGGTATGTCATGAGAACTGATCACCAGTCTCATCCTCTCTCTGTTATAATTATATTAACCCCTTGACTACGGGAACCGGGTTTAATAGCAGGTATGTCATGAGAACTGATCACCAGTCTCATTCTCACTCTGTTATCATTTTATTAACCCCTTGACTACGGGAACCGGGTGGGTTGTGTACAAAGTTGATAAAGATTTCAGAATCTCAAAGGGAACGGGTTAATTAGTAATGATGATCATGATTATAACCCCATTGCTTACGGGAACCGAGGGATATATGTACAAAGTCTATGGGGTTTCAGAATCTCGAAGGGAACGGGTTAAAGTGTTTCATTAACTTCATTTCCCTAAAATGATGTTTGATTCTTCAATCATATACCAATATCATTGTAAGATTCTTCTGAATGATATGCAATATTTTAACTCTTCATAGGAGAAGAACAATGATTACCTATTCAAAAAAATGTTGAAAATCTAAGTCAGATTTTATCCCTGATTGTTTGTGTGAAATATCAAAATTCTGATACTATAAATGAACCACCAAACAGCCAAACAACAGCGTTCAAGAGAAGTGTAAAAGCCCTAATGATTTTGGTTGAATTTGACAAAGTGAATGAATCACTTTGATTTTTAATGATGATCAATATGATAAAGACAATATTGTTTCTACTGCTACAGCAGTCTCCGCTTTAATAATGATGTAGGATTTGAGGATACATTTGTTATGTTTCGTAAGGAAATTTTCTCCACTTAATCAGGTTTACCTGTTAAAGAGTTACAATAATCATTACCTTGCAAAATCCTACCTAATTAAGGGCAAACTTGTGTACTACTATTGCTACTTATTGAAATTTAAGCATCAATGTCAGGTAAAAAAAGAGTGGGAAAATTAATTTGAGCTTGAAACATGCCACTTGAGCAGATTGTGGCCCATGCTTTGGGTACACTGAATCGCAGACGTTTTTTTCTTAGTTCTTTAAAAAAAAAAAAAAAAATTTGTTTTCCTTTCCTCCCTTTTCTATTCTTCTTCTTCTTTCCCTTCTCCTTTTGTATTCTTTTTGTTTTGTTTATTTAGTTTTCTCCTTTTGTTTTCTTGTTCCTTTTAAAAATGTATTATTTTGTGTCATTTTCAACTTCCTCATTGCGATTAACCATACACGCGTATATATTCGCAGCTTCAATCTTTGCATTTGCAGTATTAACAAGCTATAGCAATACCCTGCACTTGTCTGTAAGAATCAAAATGTACATTTTCATACCACTAGAAAGGCCCCATCACAAATTTTACAGTCATAAGTCATTTACACACATTATGTGAACTTGAAATGCTCATTTCTTCAAAACATGAATTACCGACAAGTGCAGGGTTTTGCTACAGCCGGTCACATTTATTCATTGCTCTCATTATGCATCAATGTATAGGAAATAATCTCACGTGTCATTATTGTTCGCAAATGCATTAGACTTTGACCTGTAAATTTCCAGGGTACTTATAGTTGGTTGAGAAAGAGAAGGGCGCTAAGTCACTTTTTGTACTTTTGAGATAATTATGTTTTCAGTTCGGTAGCCGTGTAGAAACCCAATATAGCTCTATTTTAGTTTTGATTAAAGCGATGCCTGTAAAGTGTCTAACTCCACGAAAATTACTTGGAGCTTCCTCGCTTCTCTTCTACCGTGTTGTTTAGCTTATGGTAAGTGAAGAATAAAATAGGGTTAGATTTTTTCAAATGCCCCTTTAGTATGACGATATATATCATTCAGCTTAAGGGCGTTAGTGAACGGTCATAAACCTCATAAACGTCATACAGTAATTCGTTGTAAAAGCTGACGCATATTTTCGCCTTTTTAACCAGGAAAGCAGTGTTCTTTTTCAATGAAACTTTCACACATCATTCGGACATATCTTACGACGATTTTGGTACAGGATTGAAGTCTCAAATGTCACTTTGGGCAATATCTGACACTTTACAGGTGCACCTTTAATATTCCCCAAATCAGAAATATTTATTGTCTGAAAAATTGGGATAACATTGAGAAGGCTCTGACCTACAAGGAAGTACGCGGGACTTAATTTAGCTAAAATTTGGCTTAACGCTCTCACCTGACGATGTGAGCAATGAATGGAAATAAAATGTGATAATGCCTAGCTAAAGTTCATTGCTTTGTACATGTGTCCATGATTAAATATTGTGTAAGCACATGTACTAGCTTTGCATATTTGGTATACCTCTTCCTTGTTATGTATCTTTGAAATGGAAGCATGTTCACAAGTTATGCTTTCAGATTTAGACATCTAAGAAATATACATGAAATACATTTTTTGAACTTGAGAAAAAATGAAATTTGGTATGGTAAAATATTCAATGTTTAGTATCATATGCAAAAGATGAGCCATATTTAACATTGAATATAACATGGACAGTAAGATCGTTGACCGAATACAAGGCCAATGTTATGTAAATATATTTATCACATGACCTAGTAAATACAGTACATGCCGATGCGGTGTTATATTTTTGGATATACCATGGCAATATTACACCCCTGTGTTTGACAGTCAGATGATAAAACAGTTGTTCAATTTGTTGTCGGGAAAATCACGGAATATTCCGTGCTATACCCTCCACCGCCATTTAACAACAGTATAATATACCACTCTACTCTTGGCTTTTTCTTAGAAAACCTTTTGCAAAATTTTCACAATTAATTTGAAAAAATTTGAAAAATGTACATACAGTGACCAATGTACAGTGCAAACTATGAAATGTGAATCATATCAAGATATATGGAATGTTTGATTGTGTTTTTACTAAAATATATAAATCTCTGATCATGCATTTTGATCTTATGCAAGCTTGTTACAGTGCATATTTTCTAGTTATCCTTGTGATCAGATGGATAGAGCAAAACCTACTGAAAATTGCTCTACTATAAAAACCTTTAAAGTACTTAAAATAAAAGTCACAAGATTCAAGAGGCTAAATGTATATCCTTTTGTAGAATCATCTTCAGAGCATGGATTTGAGTCAGAGACTAATATGATGTGTACTATACATACAATGGACAATAAATCATAATTGACCTCACTACTGCTATTTACCATTTGATAAGGACAAATTCCCCAGTTTCCTAGAATGCCCACATTGGTTTGTTAAAAGTAAACCTGTGGTTTAAACAAGATTAATTGGTTTATCAAGTTTTGAAGGTAAATAGCAGCTTTTAAACAAATACAAACATCATGAATACACACTCAACTAATGATTACAAAGTAATTGTAATGATTTTGGGGTATGAAAATGGTAATAGTATTAAGCAAAAAGGTTGGAGGTCTATAGTCGGTATCTCATTTCCTAATCACCTTTCTATTTGCATGCATTGTCCTTTTCTGCGGTAGTTGGCAAACCTGTCCATGTGGTCAGAAGCTCCTGAGAGTGTGGCCGGAGTTAAGAGTATGATGGCCAGAGGCCTAATTAGAATGGGTCAAGTTTACATAGGTTGTGTTGCGGGCTTGGTCACTTTGCACAAAATTACGCAGTTGATGGACAAGCTAGAGAAGTGAATAACAAATAAAGAAGTCAATATCATTGGTTTGTCTGATGCACAAGAAAAGTGACATTTTGTCTTGTATAAAATGGCAATGTTCAAACTACCAAGCCTCAAGGTTTATAGCCCATTACCTCATTTCGTTGTCACCTTTCTGATTGGATTGGCCTTTGCTGAGGTATTTGAAATGCCTTATGTATGCAATCGGTCAATATGATTAGATGCTTCTTACGAGTATGGCCATAGTGTGGCCAGAGGCTTAGAATGGGTCAAGTTTATTTAAGAGTGTGTTTGTGTCATGTATCACTCGGCCACTCAACAGAATATTCAGCGGAACAAGTTAAAAAGGCTAGGGGAAGATGAAGAATGTAATGTTAAATAAAATTTGTATCACTATCACTCGGTCTCTGAATCCAGAAAAAACACACACTTTCGTCCAGTGATTGGACTAGGAAAGTTGTAGTTATAGAGTGTGGCCGGAGGCTTACAATGGGTCAAGTGTCGTTCAGTCCACTCTCCCTTAAAAGGCTTAATAGGACGTCATCATTCATAAGAGGGTGACAGGGATGAGTCAGCCATATAAACGATGATAAATCTCGGCAAGTTTTTGTGAGGAAATGTGTGAGAAAGGCCCATAAGAAAAGGACTGAAGAAGTAGTTAGAAGGGTTTTGTATTGTTGGGGAGTAATAAATATATTCAGTGCCCGTGGCACAGTGCACTTTATTGCGGCTTGATGTTGGTTGGGACGTCAAAATGTGATGCTCAAGTTATTCAATAAAGATGAAGAATTAACAAAAGTTGTAGTTTATTAAAGTATTAAAGTACATGTAGTTTTCACAACAGGGCAAAGCAGTGAATTTATTCTTCTTACCTTAATTGTATGATATAATTTCCCCCAAAAAATACATTTAAGAGAAAGAATAGTAATCAATAAAACAAGTAATTCATCCTTAACTATAAGAGCAAATATTAGATGGTTCACTCTCCTGCATGGACCTGATATATTAATTCTCATATCCCTTTTTCTTCAGGGTTTCTAAGGCCAGCACAGGAACCTCAAGTTCAGTTCTTCAATGCTGGCATTCCAGTGGTTGCAATTCCTTTTACACTTTACTCGTGTATTTGATTTGCAGAATTAAAAAATAATAATAATAATAATATGATGCCATGTTTTTCAGAATACCAGAGCTTGTGTCTGTGGACCGTTAGATTGTCAACCACTTATAAGAGTAATTATTAGATATTTTACTTTCTTTCTTTTTGTTCTCTTTCTCCAGGTGATGAGGGTGTTTAAAGCCAGCACAGGAACCTCCAGCCCTGTGCTAACGGAAGAGGAATATGATGCCATGTTCTTTAGGATACCGGAGTTGTGCACCGTGCACCGTCAGTTCGTGAACCACATGGAACCTAAGCTGCAGCACTGGACGCCCGAACAGATGCAGGGAGACTCCTTCAAGCTGCTGGTAAGGAAACCATGGCAACTAATTATGCCATTTTAACAAATCCCGTTGAACTTCTCTCCTCTCCTTTGATGTAAAACGTATTTAAATGGATCCCAAGACATATAATAGATATTGCCATGTATGAGAGAAACTGTACCTTAGAATAGATGTCTGTATTTTATTTGAACAAAAATTTATTTCTTAATTCTTATTCTCTACTGAGAATAATGCATTCAAATTTATTGCACTTTTTAAAAGTATTGTGACATCCGTATTCCAAAGTCATTTTCTGCTTTATCTCAAAGCTATCATATAAATATTAATGAATAAAATTGGTCCACCAGAGATATGCATGACATTGATTAATCATTAGACCTGCTCGGATCAATATGAAATAAATGTTACTATTGCGATGGTAATTGAACTATAAACAGAGCATTTACCCAAACCAAACCTTACCCAAACATTCTTCTGTTATGAGCTCTCCGGTACCGCACTATACTTTGATCTAAATCTCACCTTGTTAATTACATCACTCAATTGCCTGATTGATGATGCCTAGAATTTAATCCTAATGCCTGATCGAATTATCATGTAATGAAAATCACAGCCCGATCTATTGATGAGCGGAAAAATTAGTAATTGGATTAAATCCCATTAACATGTTTTGGGATATACTTTTGATACACTTTTTTATGAGTTAATTTATTTGACAAACATATATATTGTTTCACATAACATGAGTACATTCATGTAACAATATGTCTCTTTGAGTTTCTTAGTATATAGTTATTCATAGTGTTTGTTCTTTCACCAATGACTTGCTGATGATTGTCCTGAAGGTTCTCCCTTCTGTTAAATTTCTACATTAATTCATTATACGAATATCCTCACCGTTTCTGCTCTTTACAAGCAATTAAAGTCAGGTGGAATTACACGGTAAAATTTTGTTCTCTTATTCTTTCTGCCTTTGCCTCTCTGTCTTCTATTACCCTTTCTCCATTTAACTGTAGGAACAACCTTCAGCTAAATATGTGTATGTGAGGAGGTTTTTTGCCACTCAATGCTAGGCCTATGTAACATATGTTGCTGTATACCTCTTTCCCTTCATAATCATTTATATATCATTTAATTCAACCATTCAATCTATGCATTTTTACTATATCAATTCATTCCATCACCCATCTAACCATTTTTAGTCCTCCATCTATCTAACCATCCCTCCATCCAACCATGAAACCTAAAAGGGAGAATTCCCAAGTTCGTTGACACACAATACCAAGCGTCGTCCGCATCCCTTTCATGGCTATCCTCTTTCATTCATCCCCCATCTCCTCACCCGTCTCCGCACCGTCTCCTCACCCACCGCTCACCCCGAGCGGTAATGCGATGCATGTTTGCCTCATTAATCTCAACAAAGCCACGGTTGCACCAATATAGCTCCTCTCTCAGCAGCACGCACGTGGCTTTGTGCGGTCGATAAACACATGCGTGAGTGAGTGAGGAGTTTTTTATAGCGTGAAATGAAATGGTTCCCATTGTCTCCCCAATTGTCATTGTGATGAAGTAAAAGGCTCAAGTCTGCATCGTTAATTTGCAAGTGTGTGGGTTCATTAGAGTAATTGGAGCCTAGCTGGATGCCTTGCCTAGCACAATTGGTCAGTGACCGCTTACTGTCTCCGTCTACCAATGAAATCCATTTTTTAATGCTCATATTTGTCTGTATCATATTTTAGGGGATCTCTCGCTCAGTATTGATTGGTATTTTTGGTTATCCCTCATTGAGCATTATTGTCCCTTTAGTGATGTTATGCGTAAGAACAAAGCTTTCAAATTGAGCAAAGTAATTGCATTTGGAATGCATGCATCAATTTTTAATGTGTGAAACTTACATATCATGTACTTCAGCCATGAAATAGATACAGTCAAGCTTAATTATGGCAAACACAATAATAATAATAAATGTAATTTGAAATCCATAGATTTTATGGGCGATCTTATTTTTTAACATTTAGGGTAGGAGAACAAAGAAGCAAAATTTTCAACATAATCTATTTTATATTATAGTAAAACAAAATAGGATATATACTGTATATGAATAGACAGTTAGATACAGAACAGAATGTCATTATGATTCTTTGATGAGCCGGTATATATACATACTTTCTACGGAATGAGTAATTTCCTTAACCACAAATGGCAGTTTCTATTTCTATAATGCCCTATATAGGCCTAGTTGTTTATATTTTCATAGAGTATCATTCATTCCTGGAGGCAGTAATGTGATATTTTAAAAATTAAAGACATATTTTGTTGTACTTTTTATGTATCAAGCAGAAAAAAGCTCTACGTCTCATCCTTGTAAACATGATTTTGTTTTGAAACAATTAATTTGAATTACCTTTATTATATTATAATTTGTATTTATCATTATTAATGATGTTATTATTGTTGTTGTTACTATGTATTCAACAATGAGTCATAATATACAGTGACAACAAAAACATTTACATAAATAATCATCGTGCATACATAATTTACTAGTTATGATTAATGAGTTGTAGAAAAATAATGTGTTAATTTGGGAAATATACTAAATAAACCTGGAAGCATTATTGTCATCACATTGACATAAAGAGCTGATAGACTTGTATCATTCTAGAAAAAAATGCCAATTTATGAATCCAATTCAAGAGAAGCTTGAGTATTTTATTCATCTCCATACTTCCTCCCAGTGGACCAATTAGTCTTCAGAGTGGAGAAAAGGCCTTCCTACATGTGACTCATGGACTCAGTAAAAGACTTAAAGAGTTTTACAATGTTTTATAATTTATCCTTAGCATAATATATTCATTTATAGGCATGGACAAAAAGAGTTGTTAGGGGAAAACAAATAAATTAATCCTTTTTGGGAGTACTCCCCCAAAACGTTGACACAGTACATGTATTTTAAAGGAATATCAATATTCAGCTAAAAAGCGTAATTTCATTTTCAAAGGCTTATTTTTCAAGTCTTCTAATAATATACAATTTAAAAGAAATATGCAAATGGTTTTGCATTGTCCTCCTTTTACAAGCCAAGATTTAAAAGTTGCGAATTAAGTGTAAATTAAAGGAAATATAATTTTGAGGAGACTAGAATATGAACATTTTTAGAAAGCTTTTAATTCATGGGTTATGAGAATGAAAAGAAGAAAAGAAAATATTTAAAATGAAATGATGAGAAGAAGAAAAGATAAGAGTACAAACTCATCTGGCGATGACCCTTTGGTCGTTTGGTGTAGCAGATGATCAACGAGTGTTGCATCTCGGATGACTCACTCATTAGAGGCATTGTGAGATGTCGTTACCGTGGTGATCCCTCCTCCAGTATGCCCATCCCCCAAGTAATGCATTCCTGGATGATGATCTGATGTTGATGCTGTTGATCAATCATCTTGCTTCGTTTGTCCACTCAGTGGTGTGAATTCTGAGGATTATGGGTTTTGAATCAACACACGCGGGGCCCAGAGTAAACATGGGCGAAAGTCGTTAGGCAAGTCCGAGCGGTTTTAATTAGGTGCTGGGGACACCGGATGAAATCCATATTTATCTGTCAGGCGAGATGGAGTATGGAATTTTCAGGTGTTTAATTTGATTGGGGTGGGTATATAGAGGGAGGGGGGAGGGGTTACCAGGGATGCAGGGAGATGCTGATTGAAGAGTAATTGGGTAAAGAGGAGATTCACTTAGCCAAAAATGGAAAAGCAGATTCTGTGTACAGTGTTTGTCAATGTTTGTAAAAGGGCTAGCAATTATTGTCGGGAGGGTTTTCCAATTCGGTTGATGAGTTATCGGTGATGGCTTTAGTGAGTCACGGAGTGGGGTATTAAAAATGGAATAGAATAGATGCATCGTTTGGGTTTTGGGTATCGGCCTGATCAAGTCAGTGACCGTACGTGAGTTGTTACACTAAATTCCCTGATGCTCTATAATGGTCGCTCCTCTTTCTATGAAATTTGGTCGAGTCCAGACGGACATTGTTCATTCATGGCTGCTTCATCTCATATCTCGGTTCTGGGAAATGATAGTAGTATCCACGGGTGGATAGCCTGTAGCAAGTTGAGGGATTACTTATGCTTGGCTTCCGTGCTTTTATCCCAATCATATTATGGTAGATTTTCCCTGAAGGCATGTTTGTTTTGACGAAGGTTGAAACAAATTCTTCCTGGAAAGATGAAATGAATTTGGATGATGTAGAATAATAATATGAATTATATAGGCAGAATTAGATGTCAGAGGTTTAATGAAGGATTGTTCCCAGTGTTGACTAAAACCTGTCACATGACCACACATTATTAGCATTAATTATGTATTTGAACATGTTTAGTTATAAGTAATTAAATATGAATGACTTGTCTGCAAACAGAAGTGCTTTTATTCCATCTATGACAATCTAATTGCAAAAAACTAGCCTGTCATTTTTAATTCTTCCAGCTAATAGATTATAAAACTCTTATTGGAATTTGCTCTAATACATGTACATATACAATTATTCATGACTCAGTGTCAACTTGATGCATCATATTTACTTTGTTAAATAGTAAAATTTGTCTCTGCATGATTCCATCTTCAAGTTCATTTTTTCCACTCCATTTGATAATCATAAAATATGTACACCTAATCATTTTAAATTAACCTTGACGTTTTTACCCTTCACAGGCAAAATGATTTAAGTATATATAACAAGAAAATGGAAATTAGGGCACTTCAGGGACTACAACCTGCAAATAGATAAATTTCAAGAATGTCAATGGTTGATATATTGATAATGCATTTAATATTTAACATTTGACCTTCGACCCTATGACAGGCAAGCATTCTGACAAGCATAAATAGTACATCCGTAACTACTACAGTAGGGTAATGAGTGCATTTTAGCGCCTACAACTATATATCTATACATCTATAACCTGAAAATAAATGAAATTCAAGAATATCAAAAATTGATATATTAATTATACTTATACTAATATTAAATCGTTGACCTTCGACCTATTTTGACATGCATGAGGAGTACATCAGTAACTACAAGAAGGCGATGAACACACCCAGCACCTACAGGGAGAGTATGAACGGTTTAGTAACATGCATCTATGATATGTGAAGATATATTATCATTTAATATTAACCTTTTACCTTTGACCTTTGACCCCACGACAGGCCAGCCATTTTGACATGCATGAGGAGTACATCAGTAACTACAAGAAGGCGATGAACACACCCAGCACCTACAGGGAGAGTATGAACGGTTTAGTAATATGCATCTATGATATGTGAAGATATATTATCATTTTATATTAACCTTTTACCTTTGACCTTTGACCCCATGACAGGCCAGCCATTTTGACATGCATGAGGAGTACATCAGTAACTACAAGAAGGCGATGAACACGCTGCAGCGGCTGCAGACAGAGAATGAGCTGTTCAGGGATATTGCGCAACAGGCGCTCAAACTGGAGACGGGAGAAGTCTACACTCTGGAAGGTAATTAACCTGCTTGATATTTTTGATTTTTTTTTTTTTTTTTTTGCATTAAAAAGGGTTCTTATTTGCATTAAATAGGGTTCTTATTTGTTTTATAAAGTGGATATGTGTAGTTATTGTCGATAGACAAATTTAACTTCATAATTCCCTTCGTAATGGAGCAGTCTACACTTTGGAAGATAAGCTGCTTGATATTTTGGATATTTATTTTTTTTGCAATGGAATGTGTTCATATGTTTGTTTTATAAAGTGGTTATGTACATAGTTATTGACAATAGACAAATTTAAATTGATAATTACCTCTGTAGATGTTTGCTTTCTATTAAGAAGGGTACAAATGGAATAAGTAAGTGAATGGTTTCTGCTTAATGGGTTAGCATTTACAGGTGTAAGATTAACCAAACATTGTTTTAGTTGCTATAGGAAATTACCTCCTGTTAAAAGGAGTACAATATATCTTGTAAAAGCCTAGGCAATTAAGCAGCAATTATTGTATTCCCATCTTCCCTCACATCCATTAAAGATATTTCCAGAGGCTTTAGTCATGTGTCCTACTTGATTTAAAAAAAAAAAAATGATCATTCAAGTAATTCTGTAATATTTTCATATACTTTTTAAGTTCTAGTGCAAATATGAATACATTTTGGAAGGCATTTTTATTGCTTGTCAGCATTCCTTTGCTTAAAAAACCCATTTAGCATAATGTATTTTTGAAAACAAAAAAACGTAAATAAACAACAATTTTAACACATGCATCTAATGGAAAGCAATTTGTTTGTTTCTGACGCATTTCAGTGACTCAATAAATATTGTAGAAATTCTAGCGTCTTCCCATCTCTCTTCTCACTGTTGGATGAATCAAGTTCAAAATCACTGTTCAATTCCCTTTCTCCCTCTTTGGGAATTCCTTTGTCTCATTTGGATCGCATCATCTTACAATTGAGAGGTAATTGGCTTCATCTCTCATGCTCATGATGATGATGATGTGCCATTGTTGAATTGAATCATCGCTTTTTATTATCTCTCACTTCCCCTCCCTCACTCTGAAGTACACTTTGTCTCTATACTTTATAAAAATAATTGAGAAATAGGATCACATAAGTGTTTTGAAATGATGCGCAATTGTTGAATCATCTCTGTTTATATCTCTCACTCACTTTGAAGCACACTTCGTCTCTAAGTTATTATCCTACAGTAGAAAGAGAATTGGTCTCTCTAGCATCTCATGATGATAAACCATTGTTGAAAAGAATTGTCTTTTTTCAGTGGAATGAATATGAAAATTGAGGATATAGAAAAGTTAATTTGTATTTATTTGAAATGTTGAATATTCATGTATTATAATATTTTCTTGTCATTTGAAACTTGTTATATTTCATTAACGTTTGTTTTGTATTCTCTTTGTCCTCAAGGTATATATTTTGTGTTGTGTTTATATTATGCACCTCATTTTACATAATACAGTATATTTTGTTTTGTAAATGTAGCGTTCTTTTGTTTACGCAAGCAAGCCGGTGGAAGGGGGATTTCTAGGTTTTTTTAATGCAGACAAGCAAAGATATATATCTAATCTATATATCTAATCTATTATCAAATCTTCAATTACTCATATAAAAGTGTTCCCATGTATGTCAGAGTACATAAACACAGACATACACACAAATAATAAGAGAACCAAAATATAAGGGGTGAAAAGTCTCTCCCACGAGCCTCATCAAAATTAGAGAAACCAATTATAGACACTTATCCAATAAAATGTGATGATCTATTTTCAGTTGGGCAGCTGTTGGAACAATTCCCCATTCTGGAATATGTGATGATGATGTCATCATTTTCTGCCAAAATATTTATATATCGGATGTGATTTATGATATATAATTTAATTGCAATTTTAGCACACTTTCTTAATCCTGTTTTAAATAGTGCAGATGTTTTTTTTTTCTTCAGCTTATTGGGATTATTTAATCACGTTAAATTACTTTAACAGATTAAATCATATCATGCAAGTTTCATCACAAGAAATTTTCAGGGATGCCAAATAATGATTTAGTTCTTATTTGAAATTTCTTTTTTGTCAAAAAATAAATTGTGGGATTCTACAAGATTGTTTCATATCACAATATTAGTAAATTATAGCAAATGCAGATCCAATCCTATCGTTCTACACTTAATCAATAATATGCCAATAAATAGGAGGGAACAAAAGTTACACGACTTATTATATTTGTCTATATCATTATTGCGTTTGCATGTCTTTACCCTTACAATCGTGAGATATGTTCAATTTAATTTTGAAGACCTTATGATAACTGTGTATATAGTTTATTTACACTTTGGATTGGTAATAACCATTTCTTTCTGTTATTATTCAATTCTAGCCATGCTGTACAGCCCTCTGCAAGGGATCACCAAGCTCACTATGACACTCAATGTAAGTTATTTCAATCATATCATTCTATTCGAAATCAAATATTAACTTCATGAATGAATGTGAAGTTAAATAATTCAGTTATTTCAAATTATATTGTAATTTTAATTATAACTCATATTTTAAGTTGCAACTGGAGCTTGGTTTATTATGGTGTTCCATTTCTAGCCAGAGAAATAATTTGGAGTAATTGTTCATCACGAGTTCCAGATTTCAGTAATGAAATTCATGGAAAGAATGTAATTCTGCAGAGTTTGTTTACAAGTCAAAAATAGGATACACAATTCATGATTTGTAGCAATTATCTAATTAAAAACTTCATATTTTCCTCGGAAGTATTAATGGAACATAATTGGTATCAATTTCATAATCTCACATTCATCCAATTTTATCACATGACAATAATAAATTGAATAACATGTAGGCATATCGATGCAAGAAGAGACCTCAAAATAATTGAATTTAATCATGCAATCCAATTAGTATGTGTCTGTTTTATTTTTGGTATGTGCATGACAACATGATTTTCAAGGAAATGTTCTGTAAGATAGTTGCGGTTTCATTTTGCTTTAGAAGGGGAAGCTGCAGTTTAATCAGGTATTTCATCTGTTTAGAATAAATATGTCAACTTGGGTGACTTGTACTATTTTTAATAACTTGTGGAATATGTAATTGTTTCACATACACGTTTTGAATGCTAAAGAGCAATGCTAAAGTTCCATCAAACGTCAGAACATGAGTTTTAGATTTGCCACAAAAATGATGAGAACTCAGGTGTGGTAATGTTTATTTTTAGACATAAGAGTTTTGTGTAATTAGCTTTCTATGTTGATTACCCCTCCCTCCTCACACACATGATGTATGAGTCAACTTAGTTTCAACACTTTGACACATCGAGAGTGTTTGATTAATATTATTAAGCAAAGAGTAATGATATTTACTGATGATGACGGTGGGCGAAAGTGCCCATGCCGCCCCGTAAATATTGTCGACTAGAGAGGTGTTTAGTGGGAGTGTGGAAATCCCTGTCCCAATATCTGATTCGCCCGCAGGTAACTGGATCCTGACTCATGTCCGCTGATCACAATGGAAGCTGGTGACTGGCGATCATCAAACTAATTAATATTGGTGCCTTGGGGATAGCCTACACCTCCCAGATTCAGACGGTCTCTTTGTCCTCGTGTTTGGGCCTGCATCTTACTTTCTCATATTTTGAATTATACTTCTCCTCTCTCGACTTTTATATTTCTTTTTATATCACCTTTCTCTCGCCTTTTATATATTTGATTTCTACTGCTCTTATCTTGTATTCTCCTTCTCCGTATCCTCCACTCTTATCTCCTCTCTCTATTACCGATATCTTCTCTCTTTTGGTCTATCTTTTCATCTCTCTTCCTCCAGATTCTTTATCATCAATCTCTCTACTCCTCTTTTTTGTCATTCTATCAATCTCTCTTCATCCCTTTTAAGTGTATTTTTTATGCAATCACAGTGACATTAATTTATGCAAGGTTAATTGCTTTTCCTGTTCTGTAAATGATATTTTTATTTATTCTTTTTCTCCTTTTTTTCATTTTGTTTCTCTCTCTGTCTGAGTTATTTTTATTGTATATTTTGCACTTCATATGTCTCCTTCCCTGTATTGTTGTTGGCATCTTTTCAATTCTATAAAAGATGGTTCTAAAGCCCATTTTATTTGTGTCTGTGAACAATTCCGTTTGTCTATTACAAACAAACCCTAATGATCACACTCTAATGTGTCAACACCTTCTACAAACTATCTCTTTCTCTTCAGTTGAGTGTTCTTTTGTTATTATTTTCATTTGATTTTCACTTTCTCTCCTAGTTTCATTGTTTGTACAATTAATGTTGATTGGTCCAAGGGCTTGGTCCAAGGGCTTGGTCCAATGTCGGTTTCCTTCTACATGTTCCCATGATAGTGTCATGTGTGAATCTCATTTTGTAATACGTCCTAGTAATCAACAGCCAAGCCGGATTAAGAAAACAGAACATTTGGCACTTGAAATGAAGGAAATGAAGCGTAATTGTAATTATGAAATTATTAATACATAGCATTTAATACATAAATACATACATAAATATAATTTGAATTAGAAATTTGAATTCATGATGGATATTGGCTTGCTTTCTTAGCTACCCTGTAGCGTGTACAGCCAAGCCGGATTTAGAAATTGGAACATTTGGCATTTGAGATGAGGAAAATAAACTTTCATTATGGTTGCTACTGGTATCATTGTTGATTTGAATACTTAACTAGAAATTTAATTAGAAATTGAAATTCATGTTGGCTTTGAATTGTATATTGGTTTGCTTCCTAGCTACAGACAGCCAAGCCTGATTAAGGAATCAGAACATTTGGAATTTAAAATGACGGAAATAAACCTCCATTAATCAGTATAGTACTGTAATTATTGTCAATTTGAATACATAAATACAATTCAAATTATAAATCATAATTCTTGTTGGCTAATGATGTATTGGTTTGCCTCCTAGCTACCCATAGTCAGGCCGGATTTAGAAATTAGAACATTTGGCATTTGAGACAAAGGAAATAAAGTTTCATTTTTGTATTAGTGTTATTATTGCCAAGCTGAAAATATATATAGAATTTACAATAACAATGACACATGTTACTTGAGTTACGGAGAAAAGAATAAAGAAATAATAAGTGTGCCAACTATATTAGGGTCTACGAAAGTAAAGTTTATTATTGTTACCTTTTGGACCTGCATACACTGTCTCTAACCAAGAGAGGGACAAAAAAACACTCTATTAAAATAGGATAGTACAAAAGTGGAAAATATAATGTAGGTCATTAAATCTTTGCAATTAGTACGACATACTATACAGATAATATAACATTTTCTTTGGTGACAATTGTTCTAAAGAGTTATCAATATATCATCATTATAGCAAAAAGTTTGGTTCTAGTTAAGGTTATAGTTAGTGCTAATTTTGTTTATTAGGGATAGTGTATATGAATGTAATGAATGTCAAATTCTCTACAATATTGAATATATTTATAGATATATTGAATATATTAGATATATCACAGATCTCCACGAGCCTGGTAACAATTGGTGGGTATAAAAGCTCAGTATGTGGTCTGGAATTGAATTGTGAACAAGCCCAAAGTCATCTAACACACTTTTTACCAGTAGCCCGTGCCCTGTTGGTGGCAAATTGATAGAAATTACAGAAAGTTAAATAGTGCATGGTATCCCACACAGTGTGGAATTTTTCATTATTCAGCACTTTCATTAAAAAGTGTTATTCCCAAGCATTATGAGCATAAATTGTATTAACGGTTCAATTTTAGAACTCAAGGAAATATAAACAGTCTTTAAAATTTAAACAAGATTTTTTGCTTGTTAACTCAAGGACATAAGAGTTACTTTATAATTGTTTGTGTTATATATAAATTGATAAAGAGAATCAGAAAATAACCTTTAATAAATCTACATGTAATATTTTCAAACAACTGAAATTGCAGTGAAAACAAATGTTTGGGCAGAAAGTAAAATCAGATTTTAAAAATACAAGCCTTGACTAACTTTCTGAACGTCATGTTTACACTCAAAATATAGATCGATATATAAATGGACTAGACTTTGGCCTGTGATATGAATTTGTTTTATAAGCAAGATGACAAACATAAAGAACATAAAAAAAACATAACGAGAAGCGTAAAACGGGAGTAATGAAATTCAAGAATATTCTGTACATGTACTTTAACCTGTTCCCTTCAGGATTCTGAAATCCCAATAGATTTTGTACATAGCCCACCATACCAGGGGGGTGTTGCATAAAGAGATGCAATCAATCGCAAAGTTGCAATTTAACGCAAGTCAGAAAATATGTGCATTTGAGCCAATCGGATCTGTGCATTTAGGTGCATTTTCTGACTTTCGATTGATCACAACTCTTTATGCAACACCCCCAGGTTCCCATAAGATAAGCAAAGGGTTAAGATTACCTTTAGATAATGTGGAACCCTAATGGAGGGGAAACCCCTAAATATTCTAGGGGGTGTTTCAGACACCGAGCGTAATGAAGATAAACATCTCTTTTGGTTGCTAGTTCCTATTACTGCCCTTAGATGGGAATTACTTTTGCACTACGGAAGTTCATTAGTATTTTTTTCTTTTTCTTTTACAACCCAGGATTGTTCATACAAAGTACATGTAGACCTCACATGCTGATAAATATATTTTTATTCGTCCTTTAGATTTAGTTCCTGGGTCATTTTTGTCTTTCTTTTCCTTTAGGAAATTGTTACAAGCTTCATGATCTATCTTCAATGTGTTCCATTTTAATTATCTAAACTGAATGCCAATTAATCCTTTCAAAACTATTTTATGTTAGTATCATATGCATTCTATACACCATGCCCCAGTATTTGTTGGACTAGTCCTGGGGGTGTTGCATAAAGAGTTGCGATTAATAGCAAGTCAGGAAACATGCGCACTTGAGGCAATCAGATTTTAATTTTTTTTAAAATACAACAATACATTTTGTTTAAAACAGGGCTCGATATTAGCACTTGCCAAGTGCTGGGCAAGTAAAAATTGATGTTGGGCAAGTAAAATTTCATAAATGGTCTAGTTTACTTGTCCGATTGGGCAACTTAATTTTGTTGTTAACTATGAGGATAGAGAGTAGTTCCTTACATGAAAATCTCATCTAGAAGTAAGCGGGCAAGTAAATTGTCTATTTGGGCAAGTAAAATTGGAACATTTTACTTGCCTGAATGGGCCAGTAGAGAAAAAAGTTAGTGTGGAGTCTTGTTTAGAAGCATAAATAATATCCACTATCAAGGAGATTTAATATTCTTGATGTAAAATCCATTCAAAGTCTCAAATATATGCCTTTTTGCTCTTGAATATTTTGTCATCCTAAAGGGTACAAATGGCTTTCCATAACATGAAGTCCAACTTAGAATTTAAGTTCAACTTAGGATCTTTGTGAAACACCCCCTGGGTATATAATAAGAGTTGTTCATTACTTGATGATACATCATCTCATTTCTCCTAGAAAGAATACCAACAGTCCTTTTCAGGACTACCAACAGTCCTTTCTAGGACTACCAACAGTCCTTTCTAGGACTACCAACAGTCCTTTCTAGGACTACCAACAGTCCTTTCTAGGACTACCAACAGTCCTTTCTAGGACTACCAACAGTCCTTTCTAGGACTACCATAGTCCTTTTCAGGACTCACCAATCCTCCCCTCTCACATGGTGCAACCGCAAACCACACGTATTATATACACCACCATGGAAATCGATACTTACAAGCAACATTGATACATGTTCTCCTTGTTTCTGTTTATCTACATATTAATGAATTTATTAATTTATTGCTCATTGTTTGCAGGATCTGTTGAAGCACACCCCAGAACACCATGAGGATCACAGCATCTTCAGTCAAGTGGCAGAGAAGACCAAGAAGTTCTTCAAACAAGTAGACGAAGCCACGAGGGAGATACACAGCACTAAACTGGTTAGTAGAGATGATGATAACCAAGCCTCTTACTGTATTATATGTTATTTGTCATTACTTCGGAATGTTTTAAATGTGTGCCACGAGTGTTCGAATGGACAGATGTGCGCCTGGTATAAATATATAAAATGCATACACTTTTTGCAAAATTTACAAAAGAGGTTTTAAATAGTTGTTGATAATCTCTCTATTCAAGCATTATTTTAACAAAACATCACATGCACAATTTTTTATAAAAAATGGTTGAAACCAATGCGTTTTTAGGGAGCACCCTCTTGTGTTTAAACAGCTCTTTTTTAATGATAGCAGGCCTTTAACTTAGTCATTTGTTATTTGTTATACCTTTCGAGCATGGTGGAGTTATTACTATTAGTTTGTAATGCTATGGTGCAGGTTTTGGTTACTAAAATTCAGTTTGACCAAAACTTACTCTCTTTACCAAAACTCAACTATCCCTTTAAATGAGAATATTGACTGAAGATAAAACAACCTACCTTGTCATTACAACAGTCCATTGTGGGTTTATAACACAGTTGTAAAAAGTTCATTAGAAATTTTTACTGGTCATTAAATCATTGTGAAAGACAGGGTTACCTTTATATTGTGGTTGATAATTACATAGAAAGTGACTGTACAACACATACTTTCATTATCATACGATTCAGGTTTACTTATATTTGAATGCTACGCTCACAAATTTATGTTTGTGTTCTCATGTTTTAGGAAAATTGGTACAGTAGTCTCCACATACATGTAATGGAGTAATGGTTAGAGGGGTATTCCTGTAAATCAGATAGTGTCGGATGAAAGGTTTTCCTGTCAAGAAACTGTTTTTCCTCCTTTGATTCATCAAACATTATATACACACAATAACAATAATAGCATTTATAGAGCACCATGTATCTAGGTGCCCTATTCAGAGGCGCATTATTGCCCTCGGTCATCAGGTACTGTTCAAACCCGCACAATTATCTTGTGCACCATCTCAATTCTCAGGGGAGCATACTAGTCACAATAGCCACGATGGTAACTCCAACCGGCCCTCTAAAAAATTCAGGCTCCTGTCCGCAATTAAAGGTAGTGTTGAGTATTGGTATTTCCCAAAGTGCCCCCCGATATTTTTGTGTGAGATAATGAAAAACTGACTGTCAAATTCGAAAGAACATACAATTTTAATGACAGAATAAACTTTATTTGATCAAAATCGGTTCAGAAAAGGCTGAAATATCCATAAATGTATTTTTATTCAAAATGTTTTTCACCGGCAATCACCGGGCGATATTTAGACTTTTTAGAAAAATTTCAAAAAATGCTCGAAGACTACTTTGAAAAAAATCAGAATAGGTTTGTAAAAAGTCGTTGATGATATCTCTATTGAATTGTTATTTTAACAAACATTAAATGCACAATTTTGTATGAAAAAAGGCTAAAACCAATGATTTTTTTTTAAATAGCGCCCTCTTGAGTTGTAACGGCTCTTTTTGAATGATAACAGGGGTTTTACTTAGTCGTTTGTAATTGTGTATACTTTTCAAGCATGGTGAAGTTATAACTATTACTTTGTGACGTAATGGTGCAGGTTTTGGTTACTAAAGTTAAGTTTGACCAATACTCAACTATCCCTTTAACTGATGTTTTGTAGAAAACGATTTTTAAAGCCAAGTATTTAAACAGAATTGGGAAACGCCCCATACACAAACGAAAAAAACATACGCTTTGAACACTGACCATGTGAATAGAATTTTGATATCGTAATTAGGTGCTCTGCTTAATTGGGTAAAACATAATCTCTCTGACCCTCAGCAATTAAGTGTAAAGTACAACTACATTATCGCTTTATTTTTAGTTACATATTGCTGTTTGTTTCAGGGTTCACTGTGATAAATGACTGATGATAAATGACTGCTGTGTGGGTGTCAAAAAGTTATATTATGTGATAACAAATGTTTGATATAAAAAGTTATATAGTCATTTATTTTGTACATTCATGCAGATATATCATACATCTTGGAACAATATTTATGCATTATTGTAATCAGTTTATTTTTCTCTCCCTTTTATCAATAACTTGTACATTTTCTTGTTTCATCCAAAAATTGATAAAATTAAAAAATAAAAATAAATTATTGAACCACTATTTTTGTCTTAATCTGCCAACGCGAAATGCTTCCTTGTTAATACCGTGCATATTTTAATTTATTCCTGGATCCAGGGATCCCACACTGCGATTCCTGATAATGGGCCATCCAGACATATGTTAAAGTGGTATCATTAAATCATGTTATTCTTGTGATTAGATAGAAAATGAATCAATCAATTAAAAATATGATATTTAAATATAATATCAAGTTTATTTCTATACGTATTCACAGAAGCGAGAGTTGTTGCGTCATGGCTACCTAGTTGAGTGGACGGAGGGAAGGAGGAAGCTTAGAAGAGTTCTTCTCTGGTCTGACCTCATCATCTGTGCGTCCAAGCGCCCTGTCAGGCAAGCCATCATCACTTACATTATCGTTTTTAAGTTTTAATTTTTTTTCAAATTTTATTTTATTTAAATAGAGAACCATGGTAGTGGATTTCTGCTGAGATATTGATTTACAGTGTATCAGGTATACAAATATAAACCCATTCAAGGCTAGATTGATTTTGATATAACATACATTTCCCATAGACCCCACCAGTCCTGGGGGGTGTTGCATAAAGAGTTGCGTTTAATCCAAAGTCAGAAATGCCCATAAATGCGCAATTCTGATTGGCTCAAGTGCACACATTTTTTCTGACTTGCGATTGATCGCAACTTTGCAATTGATCGCAACTCTTTATGCAACACCCTCCCCTGCTTGGGTTAAAAGGTATTCAGGTATACAAATAAAAATAGTATATTCTGAATGTTGAATAAAGGTATGTATAAATATAGTATACTGACGTTAACATAAACAAGAAAGAAACAATTTATTCTTGTCTTATGATTCAGCCTTTCGTATAAGTTTTGTATGATATCATGTTAATAAAAATGAAAATTTGTTTTGATGACATACACATCCTACATCATGTATTTGTTTGTATCATTGATATGCCATTACGTGTATGTATAAATAAAGAATATTGATGTTAACATAAACAAGAAAGAAACAATTTATTCTTGTCTTATGATTCACCCTTTCGTATAAGTTTTGTATGATATCATGAATAATAAAAATGAAAATTTGTTTTGATGTACACATCCTACATCATGTATTTGTTTGTATCATTGATATGCCATTACATGTAAATAGAGAATATTGATGTTAACATAAACAAGAAAGAAACAATTTATTCTTGCCAAATGATTCACCCTTTTATATGTGTTTTACGTAATATCATTTTGTACAAAAATGTAAATTTGTTTTGCTGTACATCCTACATGAACATTGTATATTTGTTTATATCATTGATATGCCCTGTTATATGATAACATTGTCAAATGATACTCTGTCACTAGTAGTTTATCTTTTTTTTTTTCTGACGCATGTTTTTAAATGGCTTGCCATGTGATACCACTACAAACAACTGCTGGTTGTATGTTTATAGTATATAATTGTTAAGGGCATAGAGGTGATGATCAATCATATAAGGCACAGTATAAATTGAGCATATTATGATTATAATTGTTTTCCCTATAAATTTGTCCCTCCTATAGTGGTATGTTCCAGAGAGACAAGGGCCACTACGACTTCCAGTGGTACGTTCCACTCACCGAACTCTCGCTCACACCCAACGAGAGATGCGAAGGTTGGTTACGAGGTATAATCAATTTCTCTATGTGATACAGAGATGCCAACCAGTACGATTTAATTGTATTTAGTACGATTTTTTAATGAAAATACGACAGTACGATTTTTTAGCAAAAAAATATGATTTTTGAAGAAAAAAAAAAAAAAAAAAAAAAATTCCCCCCCCCATTCAATAGTAACAGTCAGAAATGGCAAAAATAACTTTTTAAAAAACTCATAAAACGTTGTGTGATCGACTGAACCAATTTTTTTATTAACCCAAACATCCATCTAAGTATTTTTGTTGCACAAATTGGCTTTGTGAAGAAAAAAAAGATTTTTCTCCCTCGAGGTTGGCTGTAAATGTTAATGAAAGAGCAAACATTTTACTTGCCCGTTCTTACCAGTAAAACATTTCCCTGACATTTTAAAGGCCTGGGCCCAACGGGCCAGTGTCGAGTTTCAAGTTTTCATGAAAACCTGATTTTTCTCTCCAAAATAGGATTTTTTAGGATATTCAGTCTGTTTTTTTGTGTCAAGAGGTTGGCATCTCTGGTGATACCAAATTGGCAACATATTTCTTTTCAGGAAATAAATGTTTAGGTCGTAATCAACATCCATTAGATTGATAACCCTTTCTAAATATATTCTTTAATGTTGGCTTTATGACACCTATTTTTATTTATTCTTTAAACTAAATGTAATTAAACAATATTTATGTTTATATTACATATTAATTTACAAAATATTTTGTTTCAGGAAATACACAAACCTTATTTACTATTTTAATATAGTCTCCATGAAATATTATTATATATATTTTAAATTAGAGATTTCATTTTTGACTTTTTTGTTTCAGGAAATATGTAGATTATTTACCATAAATAACACCTTTTAAATAATTATACCTTTTTATGTTGCATCTAAACAAAATTGCTTTATAAATCTGAATTAGAGATATGAATATTTGCATCATACTATGTTTTAGGGAATATGTTGATAATCATCTATGATTAACTCCTTTTTAAATAGACTCTTTTTTAATTATGTAGAATTAGAGAATTACATATCTGCACCAAATTTGATTTGAGGAAATACAAAGATTACCACCATCCACATATTGCTTCTACCTATTTTCTTTTGTCGCAATTGTAACCTGTATTTTTTGTATAATCTGCTTATATGTTAATAATTGTGTTGTATTTTACACTGTATTATGCTTTTTGGTTGAATAAATAATATTAATAATAATGATAATTCACTAAATAACCACTTGCTCTTGTTTCTCCAGGAATGCCCAATAAGGGAATGAGTATTTTTAGCTAATATAATTTCAGGATTTAAAGGAAAAATTATTATCCACTTGTCTTAGGAATGCCTTTTTAAAATGTATTGATAATTCTTTATTTGTTATTATATTCAAGATACAACATTTCAAAAAAGATATGTCTAGGATTGAATTGAATTTCACACTTATTGTTAAATTTGCCATTAAAACATTACAACGGAATATACAAAATATAAAACAAAGGATGATTTCTGGTTCACAGAAAACACACAACCAAAGGATTGGAAACATAGATGATAAAGAAAATGCATATACAGTACATAGATGATAACAATACCCCCTTAAACTGAAGACCTTCGCTAAGCAGTCACAAGTCTTCAATTCTTTTTTTGGGTAGTCTTATTTATCTAGGTTTGCCTCTTCAGTGCTTTTGCTCTGTTCCTCTAGAGGGACGGGCATTTAATATTATTTTTACCTCGGCTATGGGATACACATCTGCACTTCATTGTGCACTCTCTCCACTCCCTGGGGAGCATTTCAGCAGGTGCTACTTTATAGTGCACTCATGCTTTACACACCCTCAGTAATGCCAAGTACTACATTATATAGTCAATTATAGGACACACTTTATACACAAATACAAATTGGTCTATATATATAGTGACAAAAATTGCGAATTGAGATCAAAAGTTTAATTAACATGATTCTTCTTCTCATAAATAAGTGCCTATATGTCCCTATTTTGTGTTTCAGCTGAGCCCAAGGTTGTGAAGATGAGCGATGCGGAGTTGACGCAAATGAAGAAGGAGATTTCCAATCTGCAGGATAGCATCAAACGAGACAAAGCTGCAGTAAGTCAACTAACACTTTATTTACTTCTACTATTTTTTTCTCTTGAAAAAGAATGACGATGAAACGAGAGGTGTGATGGTGTTGAGAACCTGCTCTTGTGCAGAATCACCAGTTATTTTAGCAGTTTATATATTTATTCTGCTCTGTGTAACAACAAATAAAAATGGCAACCTCTGCTGAGAATATTGGCAGTTGTTTTCTAGTTTTGCCCTTAAATACTGCCCTTATATTTTGAAAAACTACTTCAATTGGCATGTGCTATGAATTTTCAGTAAACAAATATCACAATTCACTTTTTACAAATTTGAGAACAATCTGTTCTCATGATTACCTTTAAAGGGATCTAGTAACTTTGTTGAGATGTGCAAAAACTGATGAATGGTTGATGCAATGTATACTGTTGTTATCTCATATGTCCTCAGGGTATTGTGTGAAAATTTCAGGTCAAATGGACAATGTATGGCCAAGTAATGAGCGAAAATGCAAAGTGATATTGGGTGATATTCACCAACTCACTGCATTCACTTTGTACAGGGATGAAAATCTCGCCCGGAGATTTTCTTATCTAAATACTTCAATCATACATATCTTTGTAATGAAAGGGAAATTTGAAAAACCGAAAGCTGTCCCATGATTTTATTGTTAATACGAATACAACAAGGTATAAAGGAACCGCTAGAATTACAATTTTATTTTGAGGATTTGGACAATGTTACTAAGTCCCTTTAAGAAAGATTGAATATGATATAGTTTGATGCTCCAGGAAACATGTGTCACTTTAATGCTGGCCATGATTTATTTGAAGTATGTTTTGATATGATTTATGAGTAATCCTTTCTACATTGTTTGATAGCCATGGCACTCAAGAAGAATGGTTTAGTGGTACTAAAATATTCAAGTAGTACTTTCTAAGAGCCATAAGGAAGTATCAAGTGTTGTCAGGTTTAGACGAGAAACATCTTGAAAAGCTTTGATCAGGTTAGAAGAGGGAAAACAACAGACACTTCAATCAACAAAGGAAAGAAATTAACAATTTGTAATGTCTCTATTTTCTTTTACCAACAGAAACAATCCAAGACTATACAGAAAAGTATCGAGAGTAAGAGGAAAAGGATATCTGAATTGGTGAGTTGAGCCAAATGGTTATCTACTGTTCTTATGTGTGAATGTGAGTGTGTGTTTGTGTGTGCGTGTATGTGTGTTTGTGTTTTATTAAGTATGGCGATATAAAAGTTAGTACATGTTTGTGAAACATCCTTGTGTATGTATGTATCTGTTTTATGTTTGTTTCTAAGTGTATGTAAGTTAGTGATGTGTTTGTATGTGTGCAAGTGACTTGTGTATGTATGTATCTGTTTTATGTTTGTTTATAAGCATATGTAAGTTGGTGATGTATAAATTTGTATGTGTGTATGTGGCTCTGTGTATTCATAAGTATGTATTTCTATGCTTTTGTGTGTTCATGTACATGTGTGTCTTCAATCTTGATTACTATAAATATTACTTTTCTTTAAAAAATGTTTCCTTGCACAGTGGGTGGATAATGTAAAAATAACCCTGTTATTCACCCTATATTATTAACCAAACCCATTCTGCAAATATGATTTTTATTACTCTGTTTATTGGATATTGATTCAATCATTTAGGTGTTGTATTTTGATCCTAATTCGTCTCTCTCTCTCTCTCTCTCTCTCTCTCTCTGATATTAGTTCATGCATTCAGGCTCCAAACCTTTTCCCTCTCTATTTGCTCTAGATACCATTCATATCAAACAATTATCTTGTTTTGTATGTGCCAAGTTGTTGACTTTGCTGTGCTATACCAACCATCTGCAAACAAAGTCGTCAACTGTAGTGTTGCCTGTCACATGTTTTGTTCACCCTTTTTCATTCAAAATCCATTTTTAAAGCTTCCATTGTTGCCCCAAGTAGACACACTTTGACGAGGGCATGATATTCATTAAATTATTAGCCCTTTTTTGTTTTTGTGACACATGAGAATCAAATGAAAGATAAACAGTGTTACTATCGAAGGGAAATACATTTTTTTTTACAAAGTGTTATTCTATATATTATCAACATAGGTTTTTTGTGGGCATATCCCCTACATGTTGTTTGATTGGAGTTCCTGTAATTCCAAACATTTTGTGAGGGATTGATAATGAAGTAATCTGTCATATAACAGCTGTATAGAGACGGATTATGTCATTCTAAATTTGCAAAAGTCATTATGAATTGCGTTTTCACACTCTCTTGAACATCTCTTTTGGGTCATGTTCGTTTAGGTTTGAATTTTAATACATAAATTTGTTCAGTATCATCATGAATTTAATAATCACATGACCCTTCTTTTGATGATCACATACAAAATGAAGTGAGATCTATAAAGATTAACTTGTTATTATATGCTTTGAATAACAAACTAGTTCATATCTGAATTTAAGTTTCTTCAGATTTTTACTATTAATTTCCTCTTTTCCTTTGATAAATAACAGACATGTGATCGCAGTCACTTTTCAAGTTACAGATATCAATCATTTGTTTGTTTGTTATGGTGTATACGAATACGTTCTTTCAATGATTTGTGTTTAATCTAGTATTGAAGCGTAAATGCATTCATCCATAAGAGCAAAACAAATAACAGAAAAGTCATGTGATTATCTCGTGAGATCAAAACACACAAAGTTCATTGTGAAATATGCACTATCACTCTTGTGTGAGATGTTTGTTTGTGTGTGTCTGTGCTTGTTTGAATTGTATCTTTTTCCATAGGCATTTAAATTGTTAAAATATCCAAGAATCAATAGAGGGGGCAAGCTTCAAAACATATATAAATCTATACATGTTTTGTTATCTTAGCGAGTTCAAATCTTTTCAGTACATATGATGACATGAGTATTTGTTTCTGTCTCACGCAACCATGTGATTCTTATCTCTTCTAAATTGTCCCTTTTCCCTTTATCAAAAAGTCATGTGACATTCTGACTGGGCAAAATTGATTTTGGGGTAATCATATGTATATATTTAGTATTTTGACAATCTTTTATGTCTCTTGTACTATTACCATTAATGTTATTATTATTGTGAATTATATTTTTATCATTATTACAATTATTATTATTTTTAATTTTTTGTATTATCATCGTCATCATTATGATGATGATGATCATCATCATCGTCATCATCATCGTCATCATCATCGTAATCATCATCATCATCGTAATCATCACCGTCATCATCATAGTCATCATCATTCATCATCATCATCATCATCATCATCATTATTATTATTATTATTATTATTATTATCATTATTATTATTAGTCATCATCGTAATAGTTTAACTATTATTTTTCTTGTTATTATTACCGTAAACCGGGGTGACTTTTGCCACTTTTTTAGAAGGATATATTTTCATCAGGTCTCACTCTTCAGAACTAATTTTTTATTCTAAACATTATCCTATAGGACTACATTAGAAACAATAAGAAATTTGTTCTGAAAAGTGATGCTTGATGAAAATACATTCATCTCAAAAAGTGGTCAAAGTCACCCCGGGTGCCAAAGTCACCCCGGTTTACGGTATTTGATTGATGTTAGAAACTCAATAACCTCCTATGTTATCTCTCCTAAACATTGTCTCCTTTCTGCAGGAGGTGACCTACGTGTTAGAGTCTCCCAAACTTCCCTTCCATCTCTACCACCATTCAGGAAAGGTAAGGATATCCTTATGATTTGATCCTCTCATTCTCATACACATTTATATTGTGTAGTAACTCTTTGGTCTTACAATGACTTGGTCTTTAAAGGGTTAGAGGCATGAGAGCAATCAAGACAACACTTTTATTATACTAAGTATGTTTCTGTGGTAATCATATTTTATTAATCATTAAACAACAAATTATCCCAAAACTAAGATAAACTCATGAATAGTCTGTATTTGTCAGAATGGTCAATCACATCTAAATTTCATCAAATTGAAATTACAAATTACGAGATCATTACCAAAAATGTAAAGTTTTTCTATATTTGATTTTGTTTATTTGTTTTCATCCAGACATACACCATGTTAATGTCGTCCGACTACGAGAGAACCGACTGGAAGGCGGCCATCCTGACGGCCAAGAGGGAATGCAGAACAACTACCTCCATCACTCCCTACCACATCAGCAAACTCATACCCAAGGCAAGAAGGGTAAATCTTAACACTCCCTTTCTATCCTTTCATCTACCCCCTCCTATCTACCACCTCCGCCACCCCTATTACACCCTATCACATCAGCAAGCTCATACCCAAGGCAAGAAGGGTAAATCTTAACACTCCCTTTCTATCCTTTCATCTACCCCCTCCTATCTACCACCTCCGCCACCCCTATTACACCCTATCACATCAGCAAGCTCATACCCAAGGCAAGAAGGGTAAATCTTAACACTCCCTTTCTATCCTTTCATCTACCCCCTCCTATCTACCCCCTCCTATCTACCCCCTCCTATCTACCCCCTCCGCCACCCCTATTACACCCTATCACATCAGCAAACTCATACCCAAGGCAAGAAGGGTACATCTTAACACTCCCTTTCTATCCTTTCATCTACCCCCTCCTATCTACCCCCTCCGCCACCCCTATTACACCCTACCACATCAGCAAACTCATACCCAAGGGAAAAAGGGTAAATCTTAACACTCCCTTTCTATCCTTTCATCTACCCCCTCCTATCTACCCCCTCCGCCACCCCTATTACACCCTACCACATCAGCAAGCTCATACCCAAGGCAAGAAGGGTAAATCTTAACACTCCCTTCTATCCTCTCATCTACCCCTTTTGCTACCTCTCTGCTACTGCCATCACACCCTATTACACTCTACCACACCCCTCTGCTACCTTCATACATTTTGTATATCCCTCCATATGTATCCATCAACCCATATCACATCAGGGCCCGTTGCAGAAAGAGATACAAGCGATTGTTAGTCAGAAAAATTGTGCATTTAGTCACATGATCTGACTTGCAATTAGTTGTAACTTACAATCAATTTTATCTCTTTCTGCAATGGGGCCCTGGAAACTCAATCCAAAGCAAGAAGGGTAAATCTTGACATCCCTTTCTACCTGCTTATCCACCACCCCCATCTATCCCCTCTATGTGCCCACCACCCTCTGTCTCATCAGCATCCCTTTTACCCCCTTTTAGATAATTTTACAATTATTTTTTTTATTTGTGTTTATACTAGAGGCTATCTTTCTTATAGAAAATATTTGACCATACTTGTGAACAGCAAAATCATTGCAACATTTGAGATTTGCATCACAATTTTTTCCCTGATGATTTGATTGGTTGAAATGCAAACATTTTCTGACTTACAATTTTTAACTTACAATGATTGCATGTCTTTCTGCAA
Organism: Echinarachnius parma; assembly: GCA_037951105.1. NCBI lineage: Eukaryota > Metazoa > Echinodermata > Echinoidea > Clypeasteroida > Echinarachniidae > Echinarachnius > Echinarachnius parma. The sequence continues at coordinate 45,862 of JBAMJV010005135.1, read as the reverse complement.
TGGTGTGCCTATACCTACGAACAACAATTTTGTATCAAAATTCTCTTGCATGGGTAGAAACATTATTTCGTACAAAACTGCAATTTGAAAGTAATTCTACCTTGATGAGTAGGTGTCTAGTTTGACATGTACAATGACTGTCTCTTTCTTCCTTCCTGCTTCCTTCCTTAGCTCATTACATGTTCCTCCATAAAGACAGAGCCAGGGGAAATGCATGAGGCTCAGAGTGATTTAGCCTCTGAAATATTTGTATACTAAAATGCTCTTGGGTAGAAACATTTTTTGATACGAAATCACAATTTGAAAATAATTCTACCGCTTGATATATACCTTGATGGGTAGAGTAGGTGTCTAGTTTGACATGTACAATGACCGTCTCTTTCTTTCTTCCTGCTTCCTTCCTCTGATCATTACATGTTCCTCCATTGAGACAGAGCCGGGAAAGAATGTACGGGGCTCAGAGTGCATTAAACCCTGAACTGCAAACAAAAAAGAGCCCCCATACATCACAAAAGAGCGCACCAATATCCTACAAGACCACCGTACATCCATTAAACAGCCTCCCAAATCATGAGAGAGCACCCCCCCCCCCCCCCCAAAAAAAAAAAAACAACCCCCAAACAAACAAACAGCAACAAACAAACAAACAAACAAACAAACAAAACAAATATAATATACCATATAAATGTGTGCCCATGTATAGTTTATGTTTGGTGAAATGTCAAACAAATGTCAGTTTGCTGTTTGAATAGAGACAGGTTTGAAAAATAGTCCCCTGTAAAAATAACATTATTTGTTTTCATTTATACAGAGCCGAGACTCAGCCAACAACATCAGCTCTATTCTGCTCAAGGATTGTGAGTATATTACACTGTGGACTATGTTTAAATGCTGCCAATTATATTAACCCTATGACGTATTTTGACCCATTTAGACATATTTTAAATTTGACCAAATATGGTAGGCTTATTTCTGATAGGATGATATAAAACGGAATGAATAGATTCACTACGTCATTGGAAATGAGGTGTGCATTTTCAGTCAGCAAATTGGCGCAATCTAAACTGCCAAATTTGTGCCCATATTTGTCTATAAAACATTACGTTATAAACCATGTAACGTCACAGTCTGGTCAGTTTAGTAGGTCATTATATCAACATATATCATGTTTTAAACAGATGGTGCATAGCTTTTGTTTGTTTTTATGTGGTGATGTCACAGGATAATAACTCTGTGAAATCAAAACATGTTTGGTTTCTATGTGAGGAAGTGAACATTCCATTTGTAGGAAATGCTGGAATACTCGGTATTTTGTGGTGAAAGTTATAGGGTGATCAGGATATGGATGTGTACCAAAGGCAGGTCTTATACCTGCACCTGTTTTATGATGGAAACCAAATATGTATGGTGTAATGATTGTGCCATTTTGTTTGCAATTTAGAAATTGATATAAAGAATGACAGTGCAAGTACATACTTTAGTTTGATTTATATGACTGCACAGTCAATCCTGTCTCAGTGGCCACCTCTCTATAACAGCCAACCTGCCTATAGTGGCCACCAAAAGTGTTCTGCAAAGAAAAACAAACCTGTCTTTGTGGCCACTTGTCAAAAACAGCCAACCTGACAATAGTAGCCACCAAAAGTGTTCCCCTGTAGAGAAAAACAACGCTTTGGAATCTGTCTTTAGTAGCTACTTGTCTTGTCTTGTCTTGAAGACAGGTTTGTCAGTATATCAGCTATCCTTTATACACATAAATGATCTATTTATAAAGATCACCTGTGTGCAAATGTATCCCTTAAGTGGTCTTTATATACAGGTTTAACTATATCGGCCTTCTAGATATGTGGGGATTAACATTTCTTATGAATGTTTGTTTCCATCCAAGCAGCTGATGAGCTTCTGACAGGCATGCTGCATGTCAGCATCATAGAGGCCAGTGGACTATCGGTTCCTTCACGTAAGTCTTGCTTTCTATAATAATAATAATAATAATAAAATAGTTTCTTATATAGCGCTAAATAAATAAATTATGCTCCATAGCACTTTACACTATTATTACCTTGTAATTACAATATTATTACAATATTATTACATTGTGAGAATAGAATAAAACAAATTAATGTAAAATAAAAAGAAATTTAGTAAAATAGACTTTTTTATAATTTTGAAAGAATGCTGAGTGTGATACTTTTGTATCTTTACTCTGTCCTGGGTTTGGAACCTTTTTTTTGAAGTGGTGGGCTCTTGATTATAAGTACATGTAGTCCATCCTTTCTGTTTACCCAGACGTTCATGTATCATACTTGATTTATTTCTTATTGAAGTTATTTCATTTTGTCTGCGTGCTTGTATTTCTTAATGTTTTTTTAAAAAGAATATTTTAACTTAAATACAATTTGAATTAAAAGAATATTTTAACTTAAATAAAATTTGAATTAATTGGAATGCTGTTTTTGCTTTGTCTGCTGATACAGAGCTGTACTGCTGTGTGGAGACAGATGCCTATGGAATCTTCTCTCTGATGGCGAAGACCAGGAGAACATCCAACACCATCAAACCAAAATGGAATGAGGTACGCACTTCTGATTAATATTTGTAATCTGAAATCATTATAGAACTATGCAGTAACAGTACTTACATTTTTTATGCCTCCGCCAACGAAGTGGCCGGAGGCATTATGTTTTCGGGTTGTCCGTCCGTCCGTCCGTCCGTCCGTCCGTCCGTCCGTACGTCCGTCCGTACGTCCCGTTTTCGTTCTCGCGATATCTCAAGAACCAGTTGACGGATCAATTTCAAACTTGGTATGAGTGTACATATTGGGGTGACAATGATCTGATTAGATTTTAGGGGTCATGAGATCAAAGGTCAAGGTCACAGGACTCAATATATATGCAAAAATGCCTCGTTCTCGCGATATCTCAAGAACTGGTTGACGGATCAAATTCAAACTTGGTATTAGTGTAGATATTGGGGTGGCAATGATCTGATTAGATTTTGGGGTTCATGAGGACAAAGGTCAAGGTCACAGGAATCATGTATGTGCAAAAATGCCTCGTTCTTGCGATATCTCAAGAACCGGTTGACGGATCAATTACATACTAGGTATGAGTGTACATATCGGGGTGCCACTGATCTGATTAGATTTGGGGGGTCATGAGGTCAAAGGTCAAGGTCACATGACTCAATATGTATGCGAAAATGGCTTGTAATTGCAAAATTTCAAGAACTGAATGTCAGATTTCAATCAAACTCGGTACCTGTATCATAAAGAGTCAACGTAGCCATAAAATGTTGGGGTCATGAGGTTGAGGTCAAGGTCACGGGACTCATTATACATGCAAAAAAGCTTGTAATACCAAAATCTCAAGAACTAAATGTCAGATTTCAATCAAACTTGGTACCTGACTGTTTTTTAGGGAGCCATCAAAGATTGGGATCATATGGTCAAGGTCACAGGACTCAAAATATAAGAAAAATTAAATCAGTGCATGTTAATTTGGGCATATTAAAATCGCGTGATAGCGGAGGCATAATTTTCGATTGCGCGCAATCGAAGATCCATCTAGTTAAATCACAGTATGGCAGTCAATGACACTATATACTTTCTGGCAAATACCAGAATCAGGTAGGTTCTATAGATTAAAGGGGACCACCGCACAAAGTTCAACACAGGCTTTAGAAGATTGGAGGATGATGTTTATGTCAAAAATACTATCAATTAGCCGTTTTATCAGTAACAAACATGTATAACATTTCTGTACCGAAACTGGTTTGTATCTTCTAGGAGTTTGCCTTGGATGTTGATGGAGCCAGGAATCTCCGCATCCTCTGCTACGACTTCACAAGAGGTCTGGAGGACGAGCTGTACGACAAGGGCGCGGTCAGTCTCAAGAAGGACGAGATCTGCGGGATAGAAGGCAAGAGCTTCACCGTTAAAATGGATCAGGTAACCAAACCCACGCCCCTCAGATAGGATGTTAAATACAAAAGTTTACAAGATCTCTGGAATTGTAATAATGTCATAATAAAGGATCTAGGTTTGGAGGATGAGCTTGTACCACATGAGAGTTAAAAGTCTAAAGAAAGAGGATATCTGCAGGTTAGAAGGCAAGAACTTCACTGTTCACATGGATCAGGTAACCAAAACCATGCCCCTCAGAGTTTACCCGAAGCATACATGCCATTTATTTGTCTTTTTTTAAAAGAAGGAAAATTAGTTTTGTCAGAAGACAAGAACTATAACTTAGACATGGATCAAGGAATGAAATAAAACCATGGCATATTAATTGATAGTACGTTTAATCAGAAATCTTTATTTTTGGGGGTCCAGATGGATTACGGTGATTAATCTCTTCTCTTTGATTGTCCATGTTGTCTCACAGCTCCAGGTTGACATCAGTGTGCGCTTTGAGTCTTCAGAGAGGACTTTGAAGAGGGTGCAGTCCAGGAAGAAGATGGGTGTGTTTGGGGTGCATGTGGGCACCCTAGCCAGCAGACAGGGGAAGAACATCCCCAATGTCATCACACTGTGCTTGGAAGAGGTGGAGAGGAGAGGTAGGAAATAAATACTAATGAAAGAACAGTCAAACCTGTCTTAGGGCCACCTGTCTATAGCAGCTAACCTGTCTGTAGTGGTCACCCAAAAGGGATCCACTGCAGAGAATAAACAATGTTATTGAACCTGTCTATAGTGGTCACTTTTCTTGGGTTCCTTAGATGGTCACTAAACTGTCACATGATTGACTGTACAAGTATTCTCTTTGTGCCCATCTGTTACATTTAAACTATTAGTAATTGGGAATTAGGGAGATGGGTGTATTTGGGGTACACGTAGGTATGTTAGCAAGAGGACATGGGAAGAACATTCCCTTGGAAGAGGTGCTTGGAAGTGCTTGGAAGTGCTTGGAAGAGGTGGAAAGGAGAGGCAATTATTCAATGATATACAAATATAAAAGTAATTTTACACACTCCATAGGCTGACTCGGAATACTTGCTTGTTATGAAGGCAAGTCAAACTTGTTGTTTCCTAATGTATAGCTTTTTAACCCATTCCCTTCGAGTTTCTGAAATCCCCATAGACTTTGTACACAACCCACCCGGTTCCCGTAGTCAACTTAATAGGGGTTAACAACTTGCTCTATGAGAATAATACTAACTGCTCTCAGCACAGTCAAAAAGTCTGTTACCCCTGAACAAAATCATCATCGTCATAATTAGTTTCTAATATCTACCTTTCTTTTATCTTTCTATTTTCATCCAGGCATCCATGAGATGGGTATCTACAGGATATCAGGCTCCTCAGCGGACATCCAGAAACTCAAGAAAGCGTTTGAAGCAAGTGAGTAGCAAAATATTATCATTATTATTATCATTATTATTATTTTATTTGGCATCAAATACATTTCCATAAAAGAAAACCAATAAGATACAGAATAATTGTTATAAATACTTAAATAATAAATTCAATTTTTATAGTGCATTATAATGTCACAATACATTCCTTATGCATTATACATTACAATACTAATACATACCTAACTCTCGTTGTCAGCGGCACCTGGGCGAGTCGCCCGGTTATGGAAAAAGTTAACTTAATAACTATAGTCTGTAGACCTTACATAATTCTTTTGTATCAGAACACAATATCAGCCAGCTCACAAGTAAAAAATGATTGAGTGATTGTTATATCACCTTAAAAGTTTTATTTCAGTAAGTTAACTTCATAGTTCTGTTGTCATTGTATTCAAACCTCATTGAATCATTCTGCAATAGGTTCATGCTGTATTATAGTTAGTATAAATTGTGTGATAAATTTGGATCATTTTGTTTTTTAAATGTCCCAGGACATTTGCAGTAAATAAATATCTAAATTGACTCAATAACTAATGTCATTTACCATGCAGATCATTAACCCTCACTTAACCATATACTATGTATGTAGTTTAACACAATTTAAGCTGATTTATTACTGCTATTACACAGGAAAACTACATGAATAATCCAACTCAACATTTGTCTATGGGTACCTGGTGGGCTATGTACAAAGTCTAGAATCTTGAAGGGAACCAGTTAATACTGCTATAATTTCCCATGCAAACAATAGTGCTAGACTAGAGTTTGAGACTGTGAGACGCAACAAATTTTAAACGATCTCAACTGAAAATCAATACTTTGCACACAAAAGAAAAAAATTATTAAAATCAGATCATAATTATCATATAAATGATTTACTAAAATTGTCCATGTATTTTAATTCATTAGCTTTTCAAACGATTAAATAGCATTAGATTTGTGACTAGTAACAAAAAAAACTCAAGATATTCAATATCTTGATATTGTATTATAATTATTATATTTTACTAATATTTTCTATAAAATATATTGATGCATGTAATTTCTGAACAAAAATGTCATTTGAATTAATAGAGTGATGATTAAGTACAAAAATAAGAGATCATTATTATCATCATACATTTGTACTAATATTTTCCATGTATCGCTGCATTAACTTTTCAAACAAACCAGCTTTCCATGATCTGTATGATATGACTGAAGATGGTATGTCTCATCTATTACATTGCGCATGTCGTCTGCATTCAAACATTGTGCATGTTCCTTTATCTCCTTCTTAGTCCCACGTTTGTATTATCACGTGTTGCATGATGTCTGCATTCAAACATTGTGCATGTTCCTTTATCTCCTTAGTCCCACGTTTGTATTATCATGTGTTGCATGATGTCTGCATTCAAACAATGTGCATGTTCCTTTATCTCCTTAGTCCCACGTTTGTATTATCATGTGTCTATGTTCCCTGACCTTAGTCCCGTGTACGCATTCAAACATAATTGTGCATGTGTTTATATGTTCATTGGCCCTTGTCCCCATATTTGTGCCTTTGTGTCAAAGTGTCTTTGTTCCCTTGCCTTTAATAGTCTCAAATAATATTCAGTGAGGTTGAGAAAGGCATTTTAAAGGGACTTTGTAACATTGTCCAAATCCTCAAAATACATTTCGAATTTTAGCGGTTCGCTCATACCTTGTTGTATTCGTATTAACAAAAAAATCATGGGACAGGTTTCGGTTTTTCAAATTTCCCTTTCGTTAAAAAGATATTTACGATTGAAGTTTTCACATGTTAAATAATCCAACAGATCGCGAAAACGCTGTTAAAAGTGAGTGCAATGAGTTTGTGAATATCACTCTGTATTTTTGCTCATTACTCGGCCATATAACGTCCATTTGCCTTGAAATTTTCACACAATACTCTGTGGACATATCAGATAACAACAATATACATTGTACCAACCATTTATCACTTTTTGCACATATCAACAAAGTTACTAGATCCCTTTAAAATAGATTTGGGTTAAATTGAGTTCTGCACACTATCTTGTAGGTCAGAGCCTTCTCTATGTGTTGCCAGTTTTTCAGATGATAATTATTTTTTATAATTTTGGGAATATTTATCCAAAAATAGAATCAAACAAGTTGGTTTATGCTAGCTAGCCTCAAAACTGTTAACTTTTCTTTCTAAATCAATGATATGCATTATTTTGCCAAGTGTCTTTGCTCCCTGGCCTTCGTCCCATATGTGCATCATGTTCATCCCTTGCATTTCTCAATTATAGTTTTCCATGATAATTGTATTGCATGTTTAATGGATATGATTTGTCTGAATGTATATAATTATGTACTTGTAGTTTCTTTTGTAAACCATTCTGTCCCATAGATTTTACTTGTTTTAATTTGTTTTATTTTGGTATAAGCTGCATTCTTTATAAACCCAAGTCTGAGTACTTTCGAGACTAGTCCTGAACGGATTAGTCAAGATAACATCTTCATTTTGTGTAATTCTAAGGGATATTTGGGTGATTCTTTATTATTGTGTATTGTATTGTTGTTCTTGTCTAAATGAGCGCTTTTAGCTAATTCGTGTGACTATTTGCTTGATTGTGTAATGTGTAGATCATAGGACTACATTGTAGGAGAACAATAAACATTGATTAGCATTGTAGCCGTTTTTAAATGTGGTTAATATTCATGGTTATACTTTATGCTGATTTTGATTTTAAAAATCATGCAAAAAAGGATTCAAAATCAACCTTTTGATAAATCATGGAGACTTAATTGCATGAACAAAAATTCATGTTTGTAAGCAAAAAATGATATTAAAATGTATAAACTTTGTCCCCTATTTCTTGTGATGGTTGTGTTTAGTAGTATTGATGTTAAAATAGTGGATTATTTATCTTTTAAAATTTTGTTTTGTATTTATTCTTGAACATATACTTTTTATGTTAAAGAAATATCCTTGTCATACATGAACATTTGTTTTCTCGTTGATAATCTTAAGAGGGATGTATAGTATGTTTTAGGGAAATTGGAATAGATACAATCAGAATATCAGTTCTGAATTCAACATTTTATAATTATGAAGAAAAAATAAATGTGAATTAAGTAATCAATTTAGCATGTCAATTTCTCAACACTATTTTTCTTCTCTCACTAAATGGTTGCCCTTTCCATCTGCACTGCTGCACATGCATGCCAGCACAAACTGTTAGAAGCTGTTATGGACGATGATATTAGATCTGGGCCCATATTTATGAAACTACACTAGTTTAGTTCCATTCTGCACTAGTTGAGTTCCATTCTACACTAGTTTAGTTCCATTCTGCACTGGTTAAGTTCCGCTCTTGGTCACGTTCCATTCATAGATGCTAGGGTTAAGTAAGCAAGCAAGTTTTTTAAAAGTCATATTAAGTTAAAAGGGACAAAATTAATAAAAGTGAACACATTGTGAAGATCAGGGGGGAAATGTTTAAATCATATTTCATTGTTTGACTATTTGTGTGCACATATCCTCAAAAACTGTTTTTATGTCCCGCACCCCGTGGAATGTTAATTCTATCAAAGCTCCCATTTTCAAATTCATGTAAAAAACCTGTTTTTAGTAAATACCTATCTATAGGCTAGCAGCCAACCTGTTTATACATTTACCCAACCTGTACATATTGGCCACCGAGAGTGATCCTCTGCAGAACCGGTTACCTGTCTATAGAGGTCAACTGTTTTCCTTGGGTGTTTACTTTGTAAGTTTTACTGTATTTCTAACGCAAAACACCATTCTGCTCTCTATTTGTGTACTTGACAGATCGGCGTAACATCTGTGCCATGTTGAAGCAGAGTGACATCCATGCCGTGGCTGGACTGCTCAAGTCCTATCTCAGAGAGCTCCCAGAACCACTCTTCACTCACGCGCTCTACCCAAAGTTTGTCGACGGACTTCGTAAGTTTTTCACCTTTGACAGTATCTTATATGCACATTTTACTATAACTTGTTAGCTCTTCACTCGTGTGCTTAACCTTCTTTTTGTCGACGGAAAGTTTTTACCTTTGACTTTATTTTTTATGCAAATTTCAATTTTTAATAATAAGAATAATGATAAATTCCTTTGATAATAATGTTCGCTCTTCACTCATGCCCTCTATCCACAATTTGTCATTATTTGTTTACCCTTTACTCTATCTGATATGCAAATGTAACCTTAAGTTTGATGTGTTGTTTGTATGCATCTTACAGCCTTTTTAGTGTACATGAAGTTGTTCGTCAAACTATCAAATTATGAAGAAATATTGGTAAATTCCAAATGGATAAAATTGTGTATTATTTTGAAAACGCAGAAATAAAACATGCAAGCAAACAAATATTAATGATGAATTAATGTTGTTCCCTCTTCTCACAGAGCTGACTGACCCTGAAGCCAAGAAGAAGTGTTTCATGACCCTACTCAAGAAGGTCGTGGAGCCAAACAGAACAATCATCTTCCTCCTCTTCAACCATCTCAGGAGGTAGGTTACCTTTGCTGTTTCACTAAATGAAATATGATACAACTTCTGATTTCTAGCATTGCAACAAAACAGTTGCATCATGTGTGGGTCTCAGTCCCAAGCACTGAAACTGTTTCAAGGGCAGGGACTGCAGTTTCACAGTTCTGAGTTTGTTCACAGTCTGGACGCATGCACAAGTATTGCTACATCAATCTCAGTCACATCTTGTGGCAAGCTTTCAGTCTTATCCCTTTAGCTTGTTATGTATTAACCCTAAAAAGACTGGGCTATTTTGAACCTTGAAAAAACTGGGGTGGGGGCTAAAAGGGCCCCCCCCTAAGATCTCGGCAACCGAAACTCCGATCGACTCCAAATTTGGCAACGTGATAGATGTCCATAAATTCTACAATATTGCGTAGTTGAAAAAAAATTTAAAATTAGAATATGCTAATTAGAGCTAATTAATTATGCAAAAATTGTATTTTTTTTGTAGTTTTCGTAGTTTTCTCGGCAATCGAAACTCCAATCAACTCCAAATTTGGCATGGTGATAAATGTCCATGAGCCATACAATATTGCATAGTTAAATTTTTTGTTCTAATTATAATATGCTAATTAGAGCTAATTAATTATGCGAAAATTGCATTTCTTATGTATTTCTTTGTTTGTTTTACTTATGTTTTTTATTGTTTTGAAAATAATTATTGACCATTATTCAACCATTTTTAGCCCAAAATTAAATGATTGCAGTCATTAGAATGAAAAATAATGAAGATTTTGTCTTTTCTAGGAAAAAAATCAATTTCCATAGGATTTGTACACAAATCACAAAATTTAGCGATTTTCGGCCCGACGCTCACTTACAAAAGGTCACGTGACTTTTGAACGGTATACCCGGTCGTCGCAAATTTGGTCTCAAAAGTTGCGCAAGACTTCAATGAAAAAACTCATGAAGTCGCGCGACAATATCTGCGCGCGTTGCGGAATTATCGCGAAAATAGAGGAGGGGGGGGCTAAATCAGCCCCCCCCCAGTCTTTTTAGGGTTAACCCTGTGAATGCTATGGTCAACTCTTAGTCACAATACTCATATTCCTCCTCTTTAACCTCCTCAGGAGTTGAGCACACTTAGCAAGCTGCTCATAAGCATTCAACCTATTAGTTTTATTGCTCTTTATCAAAAAGTAAATCAGTACATTGTGTTAGCATTTAGTTAACATTAACATTTATTCTGTTGTAATTATATTGTCCTTCTAAAAAGGACTCAACATTTGCAAACTCTTTGATGTTGATTCTTCAGTATGCTTTCCAATGTTGTTGACTATATTATGACCGTTCTATTAATGACTCCTTCACCCTCTTTCCTTCGCCAATCAATGCAGAATCGCAAAGGACGAGGAGACTAATAGGATGTCGATACACAACCTGTCCACTGTGTTTGGGCCCACACTCCTCGGCCCCGCCGCTATGCCAGACAAGGACAAGCCAGACATCCTGGCAGAGATCATGGGCATGTCCAGCGTCATATCCCAGGTTGGAATCCTACACTACTGCCTGGAGCACTTCAACGAATCGATCGTGGAGCAGCCCCCCGTAAGGACTGACTCTGTTGAAGAACGAGCCCCAGTGTCTGAGACAGATTTATAAATTAAGAGACGTTTGTAACTTCATGCAAGCGAGAACATTTTGCTTTAACTCTGGATCTTTGATACACCCTCTATGTCCAGTGTTATATATCACAGTTGCACTGCTGCCTCAAGCATTTCAAGGAATCAATCATGAAGCAGCCACCCGTAATGACTGATTCCGTCAAAGAACGTTTCTGAGACAGACTTATAGATTAAGGGACATTTGTAACCTTATAGGCAAACCAGACAAACATGGCTCTGGATCCTTGGCATGTCCAGTGTCATATTTAAAGGTGGCATCCTTCACTACTGCCTCGATTACTTAATGAGTCAACAGTAGATAAACAAACCAGCTGGAGTAAGTCTGGTGTGGAACAAAAACCAGTGTCCGAGACAGATTGATAAATTAAGAGACGTTTGTAATTTTATAAGCAAGTCGGACAATGTGGCTCTGGATCATTAGCATGCATCCAGCGTCATATCCAAAGTCGGAATTCAGCACTATTGCCTTGAGCGCTTCAACAAATCAATCGTAGGACAACCTCCCGTAAGAACTTACTCTGTCGAGGAACAAGCACCAGGTTCTGAGACAGACTTACAAATTAAGAGACGTTTGTAACTTTATGCAAGCCAGAACATATGGCTCTAACTCTTTGATATGTCCAGCATTATACATGTATATCACAGTTGCTTTGAGCCTTGAGCACTTCAACGAATCAAGCGTAGAACAACCTTCCGTAAGGACTGGCTCTGTCGAGGAACAAGCACCAGTGTCTGAGACAAATATATCAAGACTAGTAGTGAGATGTTGATAAGTATCGGTTTCCATGCTGAAGTAGATGCAGTTTGTTTTAGCCTGTCGAGAAACAAGGACCCGTTTGTGAGACAGATTTATAACGAGACTGAAGGGACTGTCTCTAAAGGACTCTGAAAAGGACCTATATTTTCATATAATGGAAGACTTGATGAGAAGTCTGCTTCCAGTTGAGAAGCTCATTGTATTTTTTTTTTTACAATAACGACGTAGGAGGAGGACCTCATAGAACCCACTAGCTCCCTTCCAAAGTTTTCGAGATTTCTAAGCGCTTTACACTATTATTACCCTGGTCATAGGATTCAATGTCAGCCTGCACCATCTACACTCCCTGGGGAGCATTCCTTTCAAGCTGCTAATGAGCATTGTAAAGATTATTAACATAAAGGCTTTCACCTCCTACTGGGTCCTCATTTATACATCTGCGATTACTTACCTCCTTCTTGTAATGATAGAAATGGCACTTCAGCAGGTTATTGTGAAGAAATGCTCCTTAATTTGTTTTTCCTGTAAGGATAGGAGTGTTTCAGTAGGGCGCTTATTACAATGCCAGATTCTTGCCTCGTGAATGGCAAGGAATAATTTTAGAGGCTCTCCTTAAGATATCAAAACTAATTCAAAACTAATTTCCGAATGCTAATTGTATGCTTGCAAGCTCAGAATATGACATTTTAAATCTTTCCCCTCATCTTTCTCAACTTTTTCAAATGTGTCTGCTGAGCAGTAGTAGTATATCTATAATCAGAGAGTAAACATACTTATTCTAGAAAGAATTGATGTACTGTAGGGGCCGATTAATGTATAGGCAGGTTAAAATCGAGCATAACATACAATGTATGATATCAAAGAAAACAAAAATATTGTTTTGTAGAGATATATTTTTATATGGCATGATGTAAATTGCATTTTTGGGCACTTACTATGTAGATTTGCTTGTGATTAAACATGTATATGGACATTCCTTTTTGTACAAAAATAATATCTTCCATTTTGGTCAAGTTTGCCACAATATGGATTCCATTTTTATATTGGTTATATAATTGCAGCACATGATCATTATACATGTATATACAGCAAATAATAAAGACCAAGGTGATTTCATATTCCTTTTTTTTACATTTGTAAAAACATTTTTTTATGGAACATATGATATGCAGAAATACTTTCTTTTTGTGTATTGCTTTTGCTTGTTTTATGTATATTCAGGGGAAATTTCAATATTGCTTTGGGGAATTCATTGCTATAATCTGATACACTTTTAATTTAATTTGGGTGTGAGTTTACAACTTTACAATTCAAATTCAAATTTGCTTTATTAAGAATACTTAGAATGTATGATTGAAGAATGTGGAATAATATACTAAGTAAAAGACAAAGTAAAAATTACAGTTTCAAAACATTATATACACATAAAAAATGTCATACAAAGTAGAATAAGACAATGCCTCTGTTATTCAGATTCTAAAATCATTACCCATTTGTTTGTGTTACCAACTTTTGTTTTGTTTTTCGTTTTCATGTATCAATGTTTTGATGAGTTTTGATTAGACACTGAGACAACTCGTGTATAACTTGTTTACAAGAAAAACAAAATGGAATTGTGTATGTGAATATTCAGTTTGGTAAAGGAATACAAATGTGTAATATTTTCTTGTATAGTTTGATATTTATGTGTATATAGATATAATGTTATCCATGATCATAGATGTGAAGTATAAAGAGATCTAGATTTTTATCTCAACTTATAACTTTAGATTGGTATTGATAGATACAGTAGATGTAATTTTGATAATTTGTCTATTTATTGATTGATTAATTAAAGTGATAGTTTAATCATATCCAATACCTAGGTATGGTCTGCGTTCTAGGGGCACATTTCCTTCCAATATTATTCTGTTTTCTCAACCATTGCAGATCATTAGTTGTGTTCGGTCTATAAAGGCAATAATATTGTATTTCCAGACCACATTTGTATCTGTTTTTTGTTGTTCTGCATACAAACTTGATTCAATTACAAATTATTTAGGTCCTGGCTTTGGGTGATTTTTGAATGAATGAATGAATAACTTTATTACCAATATGTTCAAAGATAACAAGATAACAATCATGATGGATAAAAGCAGAAATCTCACAGGAGAAACAATCACTTGCTACATGTATGTACATCTTGTAAATGATATACTTCAAATTAATATTCCCAACCAGTTATGATTGTTTTTAATGAGAAAATTACTGTAATTTCTTCAGTAATTAAATGCGTTCAATTATGTACATGAACTGGTACCATGCATTTATGTTACACAGGCTTAATTTTCAAAACATGTATACTGATCTAAATGCGGTATAGTACATCAAACTTAATGCTTTGTTTGCCGTTGTATTGTATTATGTTAATATGTACATTTTCAGTTATGCCAGTATTTTATACAGGATTTGTGTACACAGATGAAGACTTCGCTACCTTCATACAAGTATTATCAAATACAATCAGACCTGTGTATAGTGACTACAAACAGGAAACAAGAAAAGTGGCCAATGTAGACAGGTCTATACACAGGTTCTATAACATTTTACCATTGGTGGTTACTTTAGGCAGTCTGGCTGCTATAGACAGGTGGCCACTAAGACAGGTTTGGCTTACTACATGTTTATCAGAAATACAAGTGCCTTGGATTTTGCTTTTCTGGTTGTGAAATAAATGTCAGGAACTTTATTATATTAAAGATAAGTGCCATCTTGTTATGGCATGTTTAAAAAAGAAAATTGATCCAATATGAAATATATGTCGGTAAATTAATTCCAATTTAGGATAATTGTTTGTTTTGTAAAATTAAAATGCCATCTTCCGAATAAATTTGTTATTTTTATTTTTTATTCTGGATTCAATATGAAATATATGTGAGGAGGTTTATTTAAAATAACAACAGCTCTGATTTGTAACAAGTGTTTTTTTTTTTGTTTTTGTTGTCAATGAACATGCCATCTTCCAAAGGTACATTTTCTTCTTGTTTTATCAAACAAACGTCAAGTTCATTAGAATTGTTACAAGCTGTTATTGATTGAAAATGAGCAAAGAAAAATAGGCCTCGCCGGGAATTGAACCCGAGACCTCCAGATTGCTAGACCGGTGCTCAACCATCGAGCCACAAGTCCCTTGAATGGGGGACGTTCCCATAAAAACCCTTTTCATTGCTCAATTAGTCAGAAGCTATATAAGCTGGGCACTAATCCAAGGATAATTAAATCAACTTTTCTAGAGAAAGTGTTATTGAAAGCTGTAATATTGAATTAACATGATTGTTTTTAATGGACGATTTAGCAATCGCACATGTTTAGGGCGATTTCCTGAACTTAATTTCCCGTTCTTTGATAATAAGATGAAATTTATGCAAATTTGAAGCAATATCCAGTTTTGATCTTAATTCTTAGAGGAGAGGGGAAGTAAATGAAATAAATTAAATTGATTAAATAAAAAATATAACAAAAACAAATTAAGATAATATAATGTGGTTAGAAACAATATGCTACAAAATAATATATTTGCAATCAATTTCTGTCAAAATTATATTATGTTCAAAGGCATTGTCGAATATCCAGCCAATGATTTTGTGTATATTTCTTGCAACAAAAAAAACAACATTTTGTATAGGTGATCAGTAGTATGTTGACATGTTATTTTGCCAGCTAGGAGGATCAAATAAGTAATTGATAGTTTATCTATTTGTTCTGTATAATCATGTGGACTTTAAAACCATTTCTTTTTTTACTGGTGCAAGGGTCTTCTTATACATGTATATCGAATACGCAGAGCTATACTAAGGATATCTTTGTATGGACAATTAAAAAAAGCTCAGATTTGTACCAAAACTAATATTTGCAGTTTTGTTTTCCTTTTTCTGTTGTCACATACTTACCTATGTGTACATGCAACACATGAATACACACATATGCGCCATATATTATGCATACAAACGTTCCCAGTGACAATTCATTTGTGAGAGCACAAAAAAAAAACAATCGTTCTACGGAGTTCTATTTTTTGTTCATAATGCTATACTACATGTACATGCCCACTGAAACATGCACACACACGCTAATACACAACAGATGCAAGTGCCCCCCTCACCCCTCACCCCCCAAATCACCTTCCCCTTATCCCTGTAGCTACAACACTGGCACAATTCAATCGTGCAAGAATTACAAGTAAAAACACAAACATTTCACACAAACTTTTTCTTTTGTTTTATCCCATCTTTAATGAGGATTTGTACAAGGTCATTTGAGTTGACATGATAACATTGATTGTAGAAATATACATTTGAATATCAATGGTGATGCATAATTTGTGAAGACAATTACATAACATAATACGATATATAGATTCACAGTTCAATAATTTGTAACAAAGATGACCTAATAATTACATATATAGTTACAAATGTAAGAAATTAATCAATCATTACTAGCCTTTAATATCACCCAAACAGATTCAAGAAGGGCGGGACGGGGGAGGGGACAATGTGCACTTTGTGTGCAGGAATGATTGCTATGATGATCCTCACAGGAATAGCGCTAAATAAATAACCATTATTATTATTATTATTATCATTATTATTATTATGGATAAAGTGCCTGGTCTCAGGGCATATGTATGACTAGCAGGGTCTGACCCACACAAGACCGAACTCCCATTATAGGGCCAATTATTCACTTCATACATGATAATGATTATAGCTTGGATAAAATAGCACCAGTTTTGGATTGGAAGTAGCGGAAAATTATCATTATAATGGTGTTGAACCAGATTTTGCTGCAAATAAAAGAGAATGCAAAATCTGTTCTACTTACAAACAGTACACTACTCTGATTTCCGTATATGCTATAAATACAGGACAAAAGCTTAATATTATTTCGCTACAAGGCATTAAACAGAGAACAAATCGTTTTTAAAAATAGGTTTTAGTCTGCATGGTTGATGCACTGTAGCTACACGCAATGTTTGTAAAAATAAATATATTTCACAGATTTTTAAAAACATGAAAACAAAATGTACAATACTAGCATTTAAAATGTGTAACTATCACCCTTACTGATATACACAAACATGGTATTGACTGGAATCATAATGACAGTGTTTTTTTAATGTAATCATATACATTGTGCAGGCAAGGGCGAGGTACGTTTACTAAATATTACTAAATAGAGACTCATCCGTATGTTCAAACTCATTTCATTTGTGACAATAATTTGTAAACAAATCTATCAAATGCAACAAACAAGATGTACACACCTACCAGACACATTAAAATAAAAATTATTATGTACTAACATTTCTGAAATTCAATACATATCTACAAAATAAAACGTGATGTTTTGTAAACACTGTATAACCACTCATAAACATATATCAAATAAAGCATAATTATGCCCCTTTTCAGAACAAATAGGTCAATTAATTAGAAATTAGCACAATTTTTTTCTGAATTTCTTGAAGCCAGATTAGGTAGAAAGAATTTGATTTGGAATCATAGCCAGTATAAAAAAACATGCTAGCTTAATTTCAACATACCTGTAATTTTTTTTTGTATGGATGATAAGGCTAAGTAGAGAAACACAAAGTTTTCTTTAACTATGGTCATCAGGCCCCATATTCATAAAACCCTGCTAGCTTTATAGTTCCGTGCTATTAAAGTGTATTTTAAATGTACAGTTTCTTGAGCAACAAACAGTTTTCCTAGCCCCCAACTAGGGTCTGAATGGGTAAGCCTTAGGTAACCACTAAGTTAAACCTAGTTAGCAACTGAAAGAGCTTGTGTTTAATTCTTAGCGATGTCATCCAATATAGAGTTAGCAAGGAACTAAGCTAGCGGGCTTTTATGAGTATGGGCCCTGGTCGATCACTTATAACCTACTAAGTTAACTAAGTTACCAAAATGATCTCTTGTTGCATACTTTATCCGATCATCTGAAAGTTGACATAGAGTGGAACTAAAATGTATGAATATAGGCCCTGGGATACCATGCCCTAGGTCTATTGCAGAGCTTGACATTCTCACTGGCCCGCTGGCCCGGGGCCAATGAAATTGCACTTCAGGCCAGCAAAAATGTATAAAAATCATATTTGGTGGCCCGATCGGGCAAGCAGATTTTCAACCCCACATTGACAACAATGTGAAAAATCTTGTTTTCTTCCATGTCATGCTTCATCTATAATCACAGGTTTAATGAGGAAGGAGTGATATTTTGAATAGTAAAAAGTTTACTCATGAAATCAAATTTTCAGGCCAGAAATTGTTTTTTCGGGCAAACAGAAAAGGGGAAGAATTTATTTTACTGGCCCGACCGGGCCACTGATAAAAAGGTAAATGTGGAGCCCTGTCTATTGGAATGTCCGAGTGTAGCTGAAGGGAATGGCTTAACAGAATAGAACTGTTTCGAGAGTACTGTACACAGCATGCTGAACATTTCATGGGTCAGGGGGTGTATTCTGAAAACGATTTTAAGCTAAAATTTATTTTATTTATGTCTCTAAAATATTTTTTGCCAAATCGGTATTCTGAACCTGTACTTAGCTAAAATATATTTTAGTGACGTACATGTAGATATGACGTAGATACCATACATTTTAACTTAAAATCGTTTTCAGAATACACCCCCAGTTCTCATGATCAATCATGAAGTACTGAGGAGAGTAAAACTGTGAAAATAAATGAAACCAATGATAAAAAATACACAAAACTTAAACCAGAGCCCAAATACATGTAGGACACAATATCAGACTTAAACCAGAGTCCAAATACATGTAGGACACAATATCAGGCATCATCAGGATACATTCAAGGACAAAGTAGAGGGAAGCTTACATAAATATTACAAGTATTGTGGCATTATTGGGCATATCAAAGAAAGAATTTTCTAGTAGAGCTAGAAATGGCAGATCAAGACCTCCCACCTCAATTGGGGACAAGGGACTTATTAAAAGAGAGAGTACACATCATGTTGTATTTTCCAGATCTCCAAAGTGATTTATACCTGGAGCTTACTATATACCTTGTGTCTCCATATTGTCATTAAGCAGCTTTCGCATCGTGACGGAAGCGGAAGAGTACGTTCACTCAAGCGAGAAACTGGATCTGCGCATGCGTGTAACTCGAGCTAACATTGTCTTCATCGCTATTTATACACAACAGTTGTGGGCCAACTTAACGTCCGTTCCCTTTGTACGGTGCTAGCAACTGAAACGCCACCTTTGCGTGCACATGTGATCCCTCATCCAAGTGTCACTGCACTCTAGCCATGGACGTCCCTGTCCGATGTAGCGAAAGCAGTACGTAATGGAGATGGGGATATATTAAGGCCGATCTCGGTTGAGTGATTACTATCCGCCGTCTTCCGCTAGAGGTGCGATGCGAAAGCTGCTTATTCTTAGAAGAGAGCTGCAGTACTGTGTACATTTACATATTTCATATATCATATCTTATCTTGACTTGCTTTTTTTTTCCATGCACATACACAATATTCACATGAAAGTTACATTTAGGTGCCTATTGTACAGTTTTTAGCTTAATAAATAATTAATTTTCAATGTTATACATGTACAAAAGAACCACCATCATTATCATAGAAAATATAACATCATATTTTCTTTACAGACATGGAAAATTGATTACATACAGATCTTCTGACAAAATATACTTTATAGCCAAATCTGACTATTTGTGATTTATTTCAGCTAACATACAGTACCTTCTTTAATTACTTCAATCATATCAATTTAATGCCATATGATTTAATATTCTATTCATTTGAATAACGCTGAGCAGTGCATTGTATATAATGTTAAAGGGGTAGTTCAGTTTTGGTCAAATTTGAAGGAGCATACAATTTTAATGGCAGAATTAACTTTATTTGATCAAAATCAGTTTAGAAACGGCTGAAATATCAATCAATATATCCGATCGTAATAAATCTGGGGCCCAGATTTATTCAAGGATTTTTTCAAAAATTTTCAAAAGAGGTTTTAAAATAGTTGGTGATGATCTCTCTATTTAATCATTATTTCAACAAAACATCACATGCATAATTTTGTATGAAAAATGGCTGAAACCAATGCTTTTTTTATAGAGCGCCCACTTGCGTTGAAATGGCTCCTTTTGAATGATAACAGGCTTTTTACTTAGTCGTTTGTAATTTCCTATACCTTTCGAGCATGGTGGAGTTATAACTATTAGTTTGTAATGTTATTGTGCAGGTTTTGGTTACTAAAGCTCAGCCTTACCAAAACTGTACTACCCCTTTAATACTTGTAAACCCAGTGCCATGAAACCCTCATGTCACCTAATATAAAGCTGAGAAATTGACAAAAATAATTGACTTAGTTGGCAGTGTATATATCAATGCTAGATTCCTTATCCTTTTTGGTAAAAGTCTGTAGTTACTGAATCTACACATCACTTTACAAACTGAAGCTTTTACAGGGAATGTTTTAGTCGCTCTTCAATATTTGAGGGGCTAACATGTACTGTAGGTCTACAGTATTTCCTTTATTTCTGCCGCATTCGTTGATTTGACCCAAAGCATCCACATCTTGCAGTTGCTGTTAATTAATCACTTCTTTTAGTTGAGCCATTTCATCAACTGTTGGGTCAGCCTTCCCATTTGCTACTATAGTTTAGCATCAGGGAGGTGTTTCACTCTACACTAAAATAGATTTTAGGATTGATTCAATACGACGATTATCAAATAAAATTGATGTTTTTAGTGTTAGTGAAACACCCCCCAGGTGAAGTGACACATTCGCAGTTTATGTCAAAATTAAAACTGTTGGTGTATCCCCATTTCTTCATGTTCATTTTACATTGTCCAATCTCAGTGCGTAGCCTATTGAGGGACTTCCACGTTTTCCAATCCTGCCTGTGCCCTCCGGATCGCCATTCTTTAGATGAGAGAGGGGCAGCTTCTTGAGATGATGGTTGTCGATGCGCCTTTTCCCCCCACAGTGCGAGTCTGACCTCCTAAGAGGATGTTGTCAGTGGTTTCAATGGAATGGAGAAAGCTTCTCCTTGACCGCATGATTTAGCCATTGCAAATAGATATTGCAATACTATAGCTGTTTTTAGTTGGTAGCCTATTGAGGGACTTCCACGTTTTCCAATCCTGCCTGTGTCCACCAGGTCGCCGTTCTTTAGATGAGATGGGGGGGGGGGGGGGGGGGGGGGTGGGCAGCTTCTTGAGAGGATGGTTGTCTATGCACCTTTGACCCCACAGCGCGAGTCTTGCTATCTGAAAGGATGTTGGCAGTGGTTCAATTGAATGGAGCAAGCTTCTACTTTACCGCATGATTTAAGCCATTGCAAATAGATGTTGCAATAGCTGTTTGTGTGTGACTAGTCAGCAAAAAAAAGGCGGGTCCATAAGATGCTAATAAACTATAATGGACGAAGGTCTAACATTTTCCATTTGTCTTCTTTGTATCCTCCGATTAACCAGGGCACCCTCCGATCTAGACGCGGCAGTTTGTAGATCGGTCGAGAAGAGAAAGAACCCGAGTGTGGCCCCGCCCACCACGGCAAAGAAGAACCAGACGTTGAACGTCATGACAACCAGCATCAGGACGTAGCCTATGGCGAACTTGAGTGTCGTATTGACGGACATCAAAAAGTGGAATAATAATCTGCCGGAGAAGAGAAAAACAAGAATAATTGTTAATCATTATCAAACTCGTTCAGGACTAGTTCAGAAATATACTACAGTCCGTGGAGAATGCAAACATTGAGTGTCGTATTGACGGACATCAAAAAGTGGAATAATAATCTGCCGGTGAAAAGAAAAAACAAGAATAATTGTGTATCATTATTAATGTATGATCAAACACGTTCAGGACTAGATCAGAAAAATACTACAATCCGTGGAGAATGCAAACATTGAGTGTCGTATTGACGGACATCAAAAAGTGGAATAATAATCTGCCGGAGAAAAGAAAAACAAGATAAATTGTTTATCATTATTAATGTATGATCAAACACGTTCAGGATTAGATCAGAAAAATACTACAATCCGTGGAGAATGCATACATGTATGTCAAATCAACATAAAATCTTGATAAAACTGAAATATATTTCCACTAAAGCTGTCATTATGTTTCTTATTATGTTCCTCCACACTAGCACATGCTTGATGGCCCTCCTTGGAAAGGAAAAATTGATGTTGGGCCAGTAAAGATAATGTCTAGCATTGATATACTTGTATCATCATAATATTTAATCTTTAATCATTCAAATGAGTGAAACTTCTGCTGCTCTGTTAAGTCTTCTTCCAATCCATGATGTAACATTTTAGCATGCTTATTTGTCAGTTTTAATGACAACAGTTTCCACGGGTTACATTTCAATGGGTAAACTGAATTATAATACACCTATCCAGGATTCAGTTTTTCCAACAAGCTAGAGTTATTTTACCTGTAACATTTCAACCCTGTCCTGGAATGATTCCTAATATATCCCTTCCTGGGTCTCTGCAGCGAGTTCCATCTATTAGGGTCCATATCTAGCGACAAGTTTCTCTCATGTTTTGGTTTCTTTGAGGGCGACCCTCTCCTCCTGTCACCCGACGGAGTTCTTTGCTCCGCTTCCTCCAACGAGGTCGTCGTGTCTTGCGTCGCATTGGGATCGAGGAAAACATCCTCCTCCCCATCGCCTATCGCTAGTCCGCTGGTGCTCGCCCCGCCATCCGCCCCCTGCAGGAGACTGTCGTTGCGCTGCTTCTGCCTCTGGATCTGTGCTTCCATGCTGGTGTTCAGGTGCTGCTGCCTTTCCTGGTGGGCCTCCAGGAGCTCCATGTAGTTGGCAGACTGGTGGAAGACGTGGCCATTGTGGTACAGGTACGCTGATCGCTTTGTTGGGCTTTCAAGCCGGTCTAGGCGCTCCCCTGCGCGGTGGCGCAGATGCCTTCGCACCATGAGCTGTGACTCCAGCTTGGCGTAGTGGCCCAGCCTCCGATGCCATATCCTGCTCAGTCGTCCAAGACCCTGCCACAGGAGGGACAGGGAGGCAGCACCGGCTATCACTATGATGAAATCTGCAGGGTGGTCAAAGAGAGAAAACAGTAAACTTTTTAGGATATACAATAAACATGTAAAATTAAAGGTTTCTCCAACTATCATTATGAAGAAATCTGTTCAATCATTTTAAAGAACAGCACCAGCTATCACTATGATGCAGTGTGCAGGGGTAAAATAGAAAAATTTAAAGTGATATGTTAGCTTTAAAAGATTTTTCCAAAAGTGATATTTGAGACTTGAATAATATACCAATATCATTGTAAGATTCTTTTGAATGATATGTGTTGTTTACCTAGTGAAAAACAAAATGAAAATTGATGATAGATTTTATCCCTGATCATTTGCGCAAAGTATCAAATTTAGAGACTATAAATGATCAAATCATCAGAGTATCTGCATTGTGATACTTTTGACTACAATCAAAAAACATTCTGGAATGCTTTTGAATCCAAGCTTAAATATCTCCATAATTAGAAGACATTTAACAAATTCAAACCCATTTCATTCTTCTATTACCATAATCCAATCAACAAGGTACAAGAGAAGTGTGAAAGCTCCAAGAAATTTTGGTTGAACTTCACAAAGTCAATGGATCACTTTAACTCGTGTGAATTCTTTGTAAAGCAGGTAGCATGTTCTATCACTATGACTTTCCAAAGAGCACTTTGAGACATTGTGTGTTACATTCTCATAAAAGCCTCTCTCTATTATTATTAAAGATTGATTAATACCTGTTATTTAGAGTTTCTTCCCTATTTGATGATCAGAGATTTCTGCAAAGCTGCACCAATTGTGTTTAACCAGTTGTCATAAATACAGAGTAATGGGGAAACGCTCTACGTAAAGTCATGTAAAGATTTTATGAAAAATGCACAAGTTCAATTTAAGGTGAGGAAATTCTTTCTTACAGCCCAGAGGCATCTCTTCGTTTCATATTTGTAAAGGCATGGCCCAAAATTTAAACATAAAACTGTTATTAAAAAGGAATTGGTGGAAACAAACTCGTAAATGGAACTGGCAAAAACATGTGGAGTGCCAAGGAACCAAAGCTCAACTTTCTCAAACCTAGTTTTATGAGAATAAATAGGTTACGTAGTGTACATATTTGAATAACAGCTCCCAAACATAGCCCTATTTTCATAAACACATACATGCACAGTAGTCATTTACCAGAGGGAGTTGGCACACTTTTGAATAAATATTTTTCTCTACCTTTAAAGGGAATCTGTAATTTGTTTTCAAATGACTTCTTTTGTGCTTTGCTGCTCCTAATTTCCAACTACCAATAGAAACAATTATTTGAACAGGTTTAGCTTTTTCAAATGTTTTTTCCATCATCGATTTAAAAGTATACCCAGGATACTTTCAAGTTTCAACTTATGTTGTACGAAAAGTTAATTTCTTGGCCATATGAGGGTTGATTTTTGTTACATCTCCACATCAAATCACTCATTGCAACCGCAATAATGTTTTATCTACCCTACTTAGTTCTGTTTAACTCCATTAGTCACTAGATGTTTACAGAACTACTGTACAATACTTTTGGCATACTAATTGTCAACAAGTGTAACTTGGAAGTTAGTTATCTCTCTTTTACTAGACTTACTCAGTTGTGTTCACTGATATATATTCTCCTAATTCTGTTGGAAATATAAAAGATAAACTGGAACTAGAACTGAAACTGAAAACAAGATCTTTTTAAGGAATTTGTAAATCACCTTTAGAAAGTTCTCTCAAGGTTTGCTTGTTGCAGTATGCCAAGCCAAACTTGTCAGAAAACACTAAAATCACACTTATTCTTCATTTTGCCTAGACAATTTTCAAAACATGACAGAATAACCCTGTAGAACCGTTCAAACAAGCTATAAATAAAGAATTTTCTAAAGAATGTATGGCTTTCAGCGCAAACTTCAGAAGTGGGACTCATATTGGCAGCAGTGAACCATGACACATTTCAGCCCCCATGATGATAACAAAGGAGAAAGGAAACACATTAATAACAACACAATAGCTGGGGAGGAATGGATGAAAAGTAATTTTCTCAGTAAGAGAGTACAATGCGTGCCATTCTTGTTCAAATAACTTCCGAGTTCACCCAAGGTAAATATAAAATTTTTCCCCTCCATTTCATGCTCTTTCAAAAACAAATTTGTAAAGCCAAAATTTGAGACGCACAGTAAAAACTGGTCTTGTTTTGTCAGTCACCCAGATTCAACTTGGGATCATTAGCAGTGGGTGGAAACAGCGGCGTAGCTAAGGGGGAGGGGCTAGGAGGTTCAGCAATTGGTGCACCCTTTTGGGAATTACATGTACTACCCCCCCCCCCCCCCCCCTTGTGGGAGGAAAAGGCTTGCATTTCCCCCCTCCAGTAAAAAAAAACACAAAAAAACAAACAAAACAAACAAACAAACAAACACAGAGGGGCTTATAATGACATTCAATTTAGCCTCAAAAAGTCAAAATGAGCCCACAAAATTGATAAAACAATCCCAGTATTAATACAACATCCGTTAGCTATAGCCATGCAAAAAACAAACAAGTAGCCCCCCAAAAGTAAAACTTTATTTTTCCATGTTCCCTGCTTGGTCGTCCACCTGGTTTAATAACTCTGGCTACACTCACTGGGCTGGAATATGGCTCGCAATTCAAAGCATTATTAGTACTACAACATAACAAGCCTTGTTTGCCTTTCTGCAATACCAGTGAGACTAGATATTATGGGCGCAAAATAACCAAATAAACACAAACAAAAACATGAATTTGACAAACTATCCTCAGATTGACATACTACCCTCTGATCATTTGCTGAAATACATGGAGTTCACTGTTTATAAAGAGCTTACAGATTGTGGAATGGGAAAATTATTACAAATCTTCTTAGCCTTTTATATCACACTAAAGAACAATGGGAGGAAAAGGACAATGAGAGGGAAAAAAGCTAAGAAAATAGGCGAGGGAAAGAAACCCTGGGACAGCGGGCTGGGTTTAAATTTGAATTCAACTGAATCAACATAACTTGAAACTACAGTCAAACCTGTCTTAGTGGTCACCTTGTCTATAGCAACCAACCTGCCTATAGTGGCGGCTGGCCATCAATAATGATCTCTGCATGGGAAAACAGTGTTATGGAACCTGTCTATAGTGGTCAAATGTCTACAATGGCCACTATTCTTGTTTTCCTTGGGTGGCCACTATACACAGGTTTGATTGTATGTGTATATGTTTTATTGGTCATTCCTGTCTGACATGTATACATCTAAATGTACATGCTACCCTTAAATCATATAAAAGGTGGCCACTATACACAGGTATGAATGTAATGTTATGGCACCTGGCTATAGAGGTCACCTGTCTATAATGGCCACTATTGTTGTTTCCCTTGGGTGGCCACTATACACAGGTTTGATTGTATATGTTTTATTGGTCATTCCTGTTTGACATACATGTACATGCTACCCTTAAAGGGGACCACCAGGCAAAGAACAACACATTATTATATGTTTTGGTACCGTTTTGTGATATCAAATAGATACCCAACATTTTGCAAAGGGTTGTGTATTCATAAACAAAGCAATTAATTTCCACCACTTACGGAACCACTGCTATTTACTGGTTCCATACGGGCCAACCATTTGCGAGTGCGCCAATGCAGCTATTCACGCGCACGTTTGTAAACAATAGAGTCCCGGGCGATTCGTTCGCTCTGCAGGCATTGCAATTCACCGCACACATAGCAGTCTGCGTAATTCAGACCGCATGAACGCATGCTTTAGAATGGTGATGCGTTTCCAATTATATTTTTTTCTTTCTGGAAACATATTTTTGTGAACTTGTTGATGGAATGGAATACTAAAGATGTTACCTTTCTTTAATAAGAATATTATTTTTGGGTGGTGGTACCCTTTAAATCATATAAAGGTTGGCTGAAATATATATAGTTAACTGGAATCATAATCCTTACAGCTTGTATTCCATACATACTTTAAAGGGTACCACCACCCAAAAATAATATTCTTATAAATGAAAGGTAACATCTCTAGTATTCCATTCCATCAACAAGTTCACAAAAATATGTTTCCAGAAAAGAAACAAAAATTGGAAAACGCATCACCATTCTAAAGCATGCGTTCATGGGTCTGCATGTACGAGACTACTTTGTCCAGAGCGTACGAATCGCCGAGATTCTATTGTCTCCAAACGTATGCGTGAATAGTATTGGCGCACTCGCAAATGTTTGGCCCGTACGGAACCAGGAAATAGTAGTGGTTCCGTAAGTGGAGGAAATTAATTGCTTTGTTTATGAATTACACAACCCTTTGCAAAATGTTGGGTATCTATTTGATATCACAAAATGGTACCAAAACATATAATTAAATTAATATGTGTTGTTCTTTGCCTGGTGGTCCCCTTTAATACTAAACCAATGAAAATGGAATTATATCTACCGTATTTGCTGGTGTATTAACCGCACCACTTTCTATACAGAAGAACTTGCAAAAAGGGGGGAGCGGTTAATACACAGAGATAGAGAAACATATTTCAGGAAAATACCACATATGGCTATATTATCAGTATATGTGGAGTGAAAAACTTGATGGTTATTTTTCTGTTATAAACTCTACTCCAATCAAATACAAGTTTGTGACTTGTGTTGTTGCTGTTGTTGTTTTGTGTACTTTTACGTTTACAGAAGTGAGGGGAGATCATGGAATTTGATTATAGTGCATGCTATGATAATGATTCCCAGCAGTTTTATTATCTTGAAAAAGTTTTTCCTCTTCAATGACAACCCAAATTTGAGGGTGCGGTTAATACACAGGTGCGGTTTATACACCGACAAATACGGTATATAAATATTCAGAACTCTCAGGCTAAAACTTAAAAGCAGTGCTTTACTTCAAGTATCAGAAGTTGACATCATCATAAAATTCTCTGTTTAATATTCAGAACTCTCAGGCTAAAACTTTAAAGAAGTGCTTTACCTCAAGCATCAGAATTCAGAAGTTGACATTATCATGGAATTCTCTGTTAGTACAACGCTGACAAATTATTATGGAATGGGAATATCATTACGAGCCCTGTTTGCCTGTTTATGTACAGTTACACCAAAGAAGAATGGAAAGAAAAGAGAGGACATTCTGAGCTTTTGATCCCATAGGGCCCCGTGGGGACAGAATAATAGCCCAGTTAGGAACTTTGTCAAGTCTCTAGATTCTATTTTGTTGGGCAGTGTTTACTTTTCATGCCTCGTGAAAGGATGGCAAGTCCTGGGAAACACCAAGCTATTTAAGCCCATTTCATTTATTCTCAACCCTTTTTGAGCACTTTTTAACCTAACCCGTTCCCTACTAGATTTTGCAATCCCCATAGATATTTGACAGATCCCAATGGGCACCCCATAGGCAATGAGTTAACCTGTTCCCTACCAGATTTTGCAATCCCCATATCAATACAGGGCCCACCAGGTTCCTACAGGTACAGGTAGGCAATAGGTTTATTTTTAAAAGCTAATAACTATTTTATTGTAAAAGTTTAGGCTGTAGCATTCATTCTTATCATAGACCCAGTCAAAACTTTTTGTGACCATAGTTGTAGTATGAATACATCAATAGGGATTACTGCAGATTACTGCAGTAATGTGGAAAAAATATTTTGACTTAATGCTGTAGTTGTAGTATTCATAATGAGAACAAAGTGTACCATGTACGAACTCTATAGACCCCAGTAAGAGTATTTTTGGGACCAGCCATCAATGGGTTAACACAGCATTCATAATGTGAGTGTACATGTAGGTGGTGTACTTTGGAAATTTGAACATCATCAGGATGGATTAGGTTAACCTGTTCCCTTTGAGAGTTTACAATTCCTGTAGAGTTAACCAGTTCAGGACTGGTCCTGAAAATATTTGGGCTTTGGTCTATGGAGAATACATGTTGTAGTAAAATAAGTCAGTCCTGGGCCCCGTTGCAGAAAGAGATACAATCGATTGTAAGTTACGATTGATCGTAAGTCAGAAAATGTACTCGTTTCAACCAATCAGATTTGCGCATCTAGAACACGTGATCTGACTTACGATTAATTGCAACTTACAATCGATTGTATCTCTTTCTGCAACGGGGCCCTGAACGGGTTAATACAGGGCCCCACCAGGTTCCCATAGCCTAGGCAATGGGTTAAGTTTTCCTCCTAACCAATTCCACAATGGGCTGCATACCAAGACATAATGTCGTCATACTCCTTCTCTTGTAGGTATACAACTTCTGTTAATTCAACTTACATTTATGTTTACAATGCATTACAAAAATATACAGGACATGGTAAAGCAAACATTACCGATAATAAAATAACTGTGTCATGGTCATAAACATACTATGTAAATAGCTGGGGGCCTCCAAGAAATGTACTCACAAAGGGCATACAACTCACTTTGAACAACCGACAATATTTGATATTTCCAAGAATACAATCTAATGGTAGTAAATCTATGTAGAAAATGTTGTATTTGTCAAATATTTTGCAATGAAACAAAGTTCGACACATCACAACATTATATTTGCTTATTATAATTTGAAAGTGGATGTATACATTTAAAATATTTCTTTCATTGCTTCAATCTATGCTTATTGTATCCAAACTTATGCAGCAAAAGACAGTATATATACATTAAAATAATAATAATAATATTGAATATTTATATTGCGCAATATCCACCTAATATAATAAGGTGCTCAAAGTGCATTGGAAAAGATAGTTTATAATAATGAAACAAACAAGAATAAAGGGAACAATAAAATGAAGGGAAGAAAGAAGGTCTACTTAAATGCATTCCATAGAATCCTCACATTCCACGCCTGACTTTTGTGGCTCTTTCTGAACAAGTTTAATTGAGGGAAATACATGTTACATAGTAGTTTAGTACTTCAAAAATCAGGTTTCATTATTCATATTTCAATAGCTAATGTGAAATAGGGGCTTTTTTAATATTATACAGGAACTAATCAAAAGATGTAATTGTCACACAATCTACTTACTACATTTCGACTTGACGTTTCAGATGAATCTAATTAAGGATATCTATGGAGGCTCTCTGGAGCATTTTTTCCCTTCATTTATATTCACCCTTTATTAAAGTGATCCATTAACTTTGCACAATTCAACCAAAAGCACTTGGAGCTTTCCCACTTATCTCGTACCTTGTTGCTTGACTTATGGTAACAGAAGATTGAAATGGTTTTTGATTTTTTAAATGTCTCCATAATCATGGATATATTTAAGACTGAATTTAAAACCATCTATGTACAGACGGTCTCCGACCGCAGTCAAAGAGTATCTGAATTTGGATACTCGATCGTCCACAGTATCCAAATTTGGATACTTCACGCAACCGATCAGAATAAAATTAGACATTGATTTCTCTGTTTTCAATAGGTAAACTTTATTCTTTTTCTATGAAATTCTCACATATCATTCTCAAGAATCTAATAATAAATTTGGTATATTATGATTGGCGAAAAATATTTAGTTAATGGATCACTTTAACCCAATGTATTTTTGTTTTCATGGCTTATCTAAATGTACATAGTATGCTCTAGTTTTCTTTGAACCATTAATCTGCCAGTCTTTTTATTAATGCATGACATGAGATAAGTAGACATTATTCAGACAACAATGAACGGAAATACAAAAATCAATTATACGCAATGAAAATCAATTATACACAATGCTAATCATATTAGGCAATGCTAATCATATTAGGCAATCAGGCATGCTCTATTAATTCGCAACAAAATGAAAATTGAATAGCAGATGAAACACTGGCTGGAAGATCGTGTATTTGAAGGGATCTAGTAACATTGTCCAAATCCTCAAAATCCATTTGGAATTATTGCGTTTTCCTCATACATTGTTGTATTTGTAATTTTAACAATATAGATGCATTGGACAGGATTTTAAATTTTTTTATTTCCCTTTCGTCAAAAAGATATTTACGATTGAAGTGTTCAGAAAACTATCCACAGGTTTAGTCGTAAGTACCATGTACCAAGTCAATGCAATGAGTTACCGTAAAACTCCGTGTATAAGACGCACTTTTTTTCTGTCGGAAAATTTTCAAAGTGGGGGGTGCGTCTTATACACAGGTACAGCAAAAAAAAAAAAAAAAAAAAAAAAAAAATTTGAATTTTTTTTTTGGGGACACCCGGTAGTCATGTTTAATGCATATTAAACTGGTCTAGGGCATGACAAGAACTTGATATAAGGGAGAACATTTATCAAAATATACCTTTTTCCTACATAAATTATAGTGGTTAGCAAAACAAAATGCAAGTTTTTAAGCAGTAACACTGCTACTAATTGAATATTCAGATATTCATGAGTAGCAGCACTCATTTAATATTCAATTTTCTAAACAGTGGTTATACATTTTTCTCAACAAAAAAGTTATTAATGAATTTAGTATTTTGCATATTTAATGAGCATTGCTACCTCATGAATATATGAATATTCATGAAAAAAAAATATTCTAAAAATATTCTTTTTTTTAGAAAGTTGGGGGTGCGTTTTATACACGAGTGCGTCTTATACACGGAGTTTTACGGTAGTCATATGGTATTGTACCTGTCTTTAAACCAGTATTGGGTGTTCATTACTAGGGCCTAATGCTAGGACAAACATAAACAAACCCTATATGTACACAGTGATTGACAAATTTAAACATATTCTACTCCATTGTGTTAAAGGAGCCCATAAACAAAAACGTTCATGTACTTGCGGGCAGTTAGCTTTGCCAGACATGGTCTTGGTCTTGACCTTTCTATAGGGTCAGTATCGGGTGTTCATTACTAGGGCCTAACCCCTAACACTAAGACTTGCTCCAATTACGTGAAGCAAATTCTACCCCTGTTAGTGTGACAAAACCATGGCAGAATTTTCATGTACATTGTACTTCTTGGCAGCCAAGCTTTGACAGACATTGTCTTGCTCTAGAACTGTATATTGGATCCGTATCAAATGTTTCTCTACTGGCCCGTTTTGGGCAAGTAAAATTATAACTTTTCTAATCTCCTTGCTGAACAGAAAATTAAATTGCCCAGCTTTCTTCTAGATAACATTTTTCTCTTGTAGTTGACCATAATTTAGTTGCCAGATCGGGCAACCAAACTATGCCATTCATGAAATTTTACTTGCTCGAAATAAATTTGTACTTCTTTCGGGCAATAGGGCAAGTGCTAATGTCAAGCCCTGATTAGGGCCTAACCCTAGGATTGGTTCCAGTAAGGGAACAGGTAGAAGACAAACTCCAACAAACGCTTGAAACTGTTTGAAAAAACAATGAAGAGAAATAAGGGTAGAAATTCAAGAAAATACAGAAATGGATTGAGTGTGTCCCCCGAATAATTCCTGTAATTCATAATTTGAAGAATTAATATAAAATAAAAATAAAAATAAATAAACCACTCATCACATCTGCTTGGTTGAGTATTTAATTGAACACTTTGTTTCAAATAATCTTTTAAAAGGGATCTAGTAACTTTGTTGACATGTGCAAAAAGAAATGAATGGTCGATACAATGTATTGTTGTTATCTGATATGTCCACTGGGTGTTGTGTGAAAATTTCAAGTTAAATGGACCTTATATGGTTGAGTAATGAGCAAAAATGCAAAGTGATATTCATTATTATGCTAACTATTGAAATATAAATATTTGAATTCCAATAGGGCAGTGTTACTCTTATTATTTTAGAAGAGAGAGAAAGAGAGAGGAGAGAAAGATACAAAAAGCGACAACAACCTTCCTTCTCAGCTCAGACTGCCCAGGTACATAGAATATATATAACCAAGGTGTGATATAACTCGATACAGTTCCTTCACAAGGAAACTCCATCATGGGTATTTAACCTATTTCTGGTAAAGTAATAGTTTATGCAAATAAAATAGTGTTTACAATTACACCAGGGATACAGGGTTTTTCCAAACTTTTGTGAGTTCAGATGCTTGCTTTCCCACACTACTGAATGTCCAGTCTACACACCTTATACATTATGTACTCAATACATCAATGCTTGAGAAAGAAAAGGGCGTTAGGTCACATTGTTGTACTTCAGTGAGAATCATGTTTAAAATTTGAAAGCCAAATGTAGAAACTACATTTGTAGTTTGTAAACGTAACACTCCTTCTATATTTGAAGAATATTTCTAAATTATACATATTAATTTTTTGCAGCACATTGAGTAGACTCCAACCTACCACATGGTATGCATTATAACTCAATTTAGTACAAATTGACTTACGCCCTTCTCACTCTCATCTGTCAATATATGTGACCTGCTATAGCAAAACCCTGCACTTGTCGGTAGAAATCAAAATGTAGATGTTCATACCATGACAAAGGCCTCATCACAAGCTTTCATTTGATCCTTTGTTCTAACTAATTTGTCAATAATTGGCGAAGATAGATTGTTTAAATATTAAAATCATAAGTCTTTTAAACACATTATGTGAACTAAAAATGCCCATTTCTTCAAAACATGAATTACCGACAAGTGCAGGGTTTTGATATAGCTGGTCACATATCATCAGGTGAAAGTGAGAAGCCAGTTAGTAAGTCTATATTTTTCGCTTAATTTAGTTTTGCATACCATGTTGTAGGTCAGAGCATGAGCTTTCTCTAGGTGATGCCAATGACGTAGATAATCATTTCAAGGAATTTTGGGAACATTTATCAAAATAAGGCTCCCAAAGTTATAAGATGTGCCCTTCTCTTTCTTAACTGCAGAACTGTACATATAGATGTATGTACGTTTTGTAAATGTCATAAATGTTAAATGTGTGTAACAAAACAAGTTGCCAAAGAACTTGGGTAACATTGATACAAAATAATAGATAGCTCAATTTTGTTTCTACAAGTCTCCCAAATGTTCCAATCCACATGCGCCATTCTTTCTCTCAACCAACTAGTGGTGTTGATTTCGGGAGTATTTCCCTCCCGGGACTCGCGATAATTTTTCGGGCGAGTCACGGCTACCCGAAATTTACCCATTTGTTGATTTCGCTATCGGCATGTCACGCAAGTTTATAATGAACTGAATGATAACTAGCATATCATTATACAGAGTGGGAGTGGGCAGATAACTCGGGCGTTCAAAGAGGGGAAAAAGAAAGAAAAGGAAATGAGAGTGGGCAGATAACTCTGGCGTTCAAAAAGGGGACTTTTGCCTTTTTTTTCTTCGGGATATCGAGTATCGATTTTTGCGCCCGGGACTCGACATTTTTCGGCGGGACCCGGGTACCCGTGACTCGTCAACAGCCTTACAACCAACACAATTTAAATATCTATATACATTTTGTAAATGTCACAAATCTATGCATACTATAACAAAACAAATTTCCAAAGAACAATGGGCAATAAATCAACCTTGAACTTGTACTTACCTCAATAAATGTAATGTTCATGATTATTTTGATCATTGGATACACACACCCACATAAAATCACATGACACGTGACTTGTAACAATATATACTTTCCACACCCTGGGGAACATTACAGTCAAACCTGTCTTAATGGCCACCTGTCTATAGCAACCAACCTGCCTCTTTATAAAGTGGCCACCGAAAGTGATCCCTTGCAGAGAAAAAAACAGTGGTATGGAACCTGTGTATAAAGGTCACCTGTCTACAGTGGCCAAGTTTCTGATTTCTCTTAGGTGGTAACTACATGTATACACAGGTTTGAATTGATTGATTGATTGATTGATTGATTGATTGATTGATTGATTGATTGATTGATTGATTGATTGATTGATTGATTGATTGATTGATTGATAGATTGATTGATAGATTGATTGATTGATACACACCTATAAGTTCATCTCCAGTCCAGTTCTCCACAATCAAGTGTCCCACCTCAGTCGCCAGGAAGAAATAACTCTGCAAAGACACGACAAGAAAATATAAACAATATTATTCAAGTTGAAATATCGAGCTGAATTTTGACATCTAAAAAAGATCCTTTAACAAAAGGCGACAAGAACTCAGTGGACAAGGCAGAGCTGGACACTAGTACGTATGACTCATTTCGTAACAAAACTTGGTGCAATTAAGGGGTTTCTAGGGTCAGAGAGTCTGATTCTGATTATTTCTTTGATTAAACATGAAGGGGTGCATCCCCCCCCCCCACCTCACAAGGTGTGTGTGTATCTGTATACGAGATTGATCCTCGTGAACGGCAAATCATCCCCCCCCCCCCCCAGGTGTAAGAATCTGTCTACGCCACCGGGCATACTACTTCGGAATAGCCATAATCTACATATAGGAGGAAGCAAGTAAAGACTTAGTAGGATCTTTCCATTCCACTGCCTTCAGTTTGTCTGATAGAATCCTTATATTTTGACAGCAAGCGAAAGCCTTGACAGGCAACAATGGGAATCTAGAGCAGTCTTGTTCCACCAGATATATGGCTCTTTGAGCGGGCAATTATGGTACATAATGATGGGAAGTATCGGGGTCACGCAGTGTAACGAGCCAGCAGGGAATCATCTGAGAACTGCCTTAAATCCGAAGAGCGAGACATTCTTCAAATGTGCAGACATTCATTGTATACATTGTATGTTTCTCATATTGTCAGTTTACTGTACATAATACAGCAAAGCACTAGAAACAATGGTTTCTGGCCAGTTATAGTATATTATCACCCGACTAACATAGCAATTATGGTAGTATGGGAAGAACTGGGGTCATGCAGCAGGGAGTCGGATCAGTCTGAGAGAGATGTTCAAATTTATAGACTGAATATCTTGACATCTTGTTAGTTACATCGTTTCAGTTTCACACATAATGCAATGTTCATCAGACTAGAAACAATGGTATCTGGACAGAATAATGTCACGTGACTAACAGAGCAATTATGGTAGTATGATGGGAAGAACCAGGGTCACATGGTGCAAAGAGCTAGCAGGCTAGGGGGGTGTTTCGCAAAGATCCTAAGTTGAACTTAACTCTAAGTTGGACTTGAAAACTATGGAAAGCTGTTAGTTTCTTTCATAACAAAATTGTAGAAGTTATTTTTAAGGGCATAAAATGTTGATTAAAATTATAAATATTTTCTACTATAAAGGAGATTTCATTTTCTTGATGTCAAATTTAAGAAAAATCTAAAATACTTGCATTTTTGCTTTTGAATATATTTGATTACAAGGCAATTGGCACACCATAATATTTAAGTCCAACTTAGAGTAAAGTTCAACTTAGGATCTTTGTGAACATCTAGTAACCAACAATACAAACACTGTACACATGTATAATCATATTAAATGTACCTTTAACATCAGACTTAAGAACAATGGTTTTTGGCCGGGATAATAACACTAGAATAACGGAGCAATTATGGTATAATGATGGGAAGAACCGGGGTCACGCAGTGTAATGTACCGGCAGGGAATCGTCTCGGTCTCAGACGTCTTGGCCCATATTCACAAAGGAGGTTTGTAAAAACCCCGGTTCAAACCGCGGTTTACATCTATGGAATGCCAATTGTAAACTGATGGAGAGAGAATGTGTACCATCAACATTGTTAACAAGTAAGGAATTTACATTCTCTCTCCATCAGTTTACAATTGGCATTCCATAGATGTAAACCGCGGTTTGAACCAGGGTTTGTACAAACCTGCTTTGTGAATCCGGGCCCTTGGATCTGTAGAGAAAGACCTTTAAATCAATGTGTAGACTGAATATCTTGTCAGTTACATACACTGCATGTATCTTTATTTATTTATTTTTTAATTTTTTGTATTTATTTATTTATCAGACTAGAAACAATGTTTCTGGCCAGTATACTAGCACTTGAAAGACAGAGCAATTATAGGGTCACGCAGTGTAACGAGCCAGCAGGGAATCGTCTCAGACACAGTCTCAGGTCTATCTAGGGAAAGACCCTAACATCTTGTCAGTTACATACAGTGTAATGTATCTTTAACACAGGGATCGACACTGGCAATTGCCCGATTGCCTGGGGCAAGTCAAAATTGATGTCGGGGAAGTCAAATTTGGTTGCCCGATTGGGCAACTTACATAATTTCTGTTCAACTCAAAGACTAAGAGAACAATTGTTATTCCTCACGAATAACTATCATCTAGAAGACTAGAAACAAAGAAGAAATGTTCAAAGCAGATAGAGCTACACTGGTCTTTGCGTGCAAGTTAATGTTCTGTTTGGGCAAGTAAACTTCATTCATGATTTCACTTGCCCGAATGGCCAAGTAGAAAAATGTTAGCATGGAGGATTGTTTAAAGGGATCTAGTAACTTTGGTGAGATGTGCAAAAACTGATGAATGGTTGATGCAATGTATACTGTTGTTATCTCATATGTCCTCAGGGTATTGTGTGAAAATTTCAGGTCAAATGGACAATGTATGGCCAAGTAATGAGCGAAAATGCAAAGTGATATTGGGTGATATTCACCAACTCACTGCATTCACTTTGTACAGGGATGAAAATCTCGCCCGGAGATTTTCTTATCTAAATACTTCAATCATACATATCTTTGTAATGAAAGGGAAATTTGAAAAACCGAAAGCTGTCCCATGATTTTATTGTTAATACGAATACAACAAGGTATAAAGGAACCGCTAGAATTACAATTTTATTTTGAGGATTTGGACAATGTTACTAAGTCCCTTTAACATCAGACTCGAAACAATGGTTTCTGGCTAGTGTGATATCACCAGAGTGACCAGACCAGACTGACATTATGGTATAGTGATGGGAAGAACCAGGGTCA
Source organism: Echinarachnius parma (assembly GCA_037951105.1). NCBI lineage: Eukaryota > Metazoa > Echinodermata > Echinoidea > Clypeasteroida > Echinarachniidae > Echinarachnius > Echinarachnius parma. The sequence continues at coordinate 7,752 of JBAMJV010005135.1, read as the reverse complement.
TGCAGTTACTATTATAACAAACCAGCAGGGAATCCTCTCGGAACAACCTTAGATAGATCTGTAGATAAAGACGTTTCAATTTGTACATTCCGTATTATGTCAGACGACAGACAGAGCCATTATAGCAGAATGATGGGATGAACTAGTTAGGGTGAACCAGGGTCAGTCGGTCAGTAAGAGAACCAGCAGGAAATCACATGAGAACAACTTAACTTCAATCAGTGTATATTCTAATATTGAAGGCTTGTTAGTTGTTATCTTTAAAAAATCAGATAGTTAGTAAGAATTTATGGGTTTCCGGCTGGTAAAATGCCATCTATTAAGAGAGCCATTATAGTTTAATGGAAAGAACCTAGGGCACACAAACATTTAACAAGTCAGCCAGGAATAATTACAACCCTTTTTTCAATGGATCTACAAGGTATTTAACTCGATAGTGAACCAGTTGATCCCAGTCTGATTGATACTGGGTCCATAGTATACATGTATAGTTCATCAGAACATAGGAGTTAGGGTTAGTTTTGTGGTTAAAGGGGAAGGAAATCCTAGCCCTTTGACTTACTGGATGTGATGAGAGCATAACTCCTGTCATTTCTAGTCATATTATTTCCTCTTGAATATTCCCAATAACGAAAAATAATCTAAATTTGTATGGACCACCGTTGTCTGCTCTCAATGCCCACAGGAGACAGCCATTTATTCAACTACTCGCAGTGATATCGTAACCTGCTATTGTGTTCTCCATCTGACACATCATTTCACCGCGAGAAGTTAAAGAAATGGCCGCCTCCTGTGGGCATTGAAAGCAGACGACATAAAATATTGATTATTTTTGTAATCTGGAATATTCAAGAGGAAATAAGTGACTAGCAATGAGAGGAATTATGCTCTCATCGCATCCAGTTCATGTAAGTCAAAAGGCTAGGATTTCCTGCCCCTTTAATAAATTGGGACAGAATTAGTCATCTGATGGCTGATGCAATACATTATGTAAACACTACATTCTTAGAAGTGTTCAGCAGACTACCTACAAGCTTACTATGTAGTACCAATGGTTGACTAACCACCAGAAATGGACAATAGATCTGTATCTTTCTTTATTCCATACAATAGTACAATGTACTAAGAAGAATGAATACTTTTGAGGTCAGATCTGCTTTTGTCTAGTGCTTCCTTGTGTATCTTGTGCTCCAGTGAACAACACAAATAGATACAACTTCTGAATTGAGGTCTCATATTAAAGGGTAGCACCACCCAAAAAATATATTTCTTATACAAAAAAGCAAACATTTTTAGCAGTCCATTCCACCAAAAAGTTGAGGAAATATTTTCCCAGAAAAATATATAATTGGAAAAAAAGTATCATCATACTACATCATGTTATCATGGGTCTGCATACAAAGACTACTTTTTGTCTAGGACGAATGCATCGTCCGTGATTCTATTGTCTCCAAACGTACGCGTAAATAGAAGTGGCGCACTCGCAAACGTCTGGCACATACAGAACCATGAGGCCACAATGATTCCGTAAGTGGTGGTAATTAGTTGCATTGTTTATGAATTACACAACCCTTTGAAAAATGTTGGGCATCTATTTGATATCACACAATGGTAGTGTAGTACGGTACCAAAACATAGAATTATGTTTTGTTTTTTGCCTGGTGGTCCCCTAGGTCCAGTCTGGCTTTTGCAAACTCATATTTCAGACAAAACCCCTATAAGCAGAGTTTGACACTAGCACTAGCTTGATGGTCCAGGCTGTTGGCAAAATATAAGTCATCCTTTAGACTTGTGATGGCCTGATCGGTCAACAAGATGTTCAGACCAACACCAACGATTGGAGACTGAGTAAATCCTATAGTGTGTACTTCAATGTCAGACCTCATTCACAATTACAGGTTAGAATGATTAATTCGTTCATGTCTCCTTAATAAGATTAAAGGGACTTAGTAACATTGACAAATCCTCAAAATCCAATTGGAATTCTAGCGGTTCTCTCATACCTTGCTGTGTTCGTATTAACAAAAAAAGCATGGGACCGATTTCGGTTTTTCAAATTTCCCTTTCGTTAAAAAGATATATACGATTGAAGTGTTCAGATGTTAAACGATTCACTGGATCGTCGAAACCGTGTACAGAGTCAGTGCAATGGGTTAGTGAACATCACTTTGCATTTTTGCTCATTACTCGGCCATATAACGTCCATTTAACTTGGAATTTTCACACAATACCCAGTGGACATATCAGATAACAACAATATACATTGAATCAACCATTCATCACTTTTTGCACATGATGACACACGCAGTACCCCGGGGTACCGTTGTACCCCGGTATCCCGCGTTGTGTAGCGCCATCTTGTGTCCACTCGAAGTACAACCGTATTGCGTTGTGCATGCAGTGCAGCGCGCGATTGTATGCACGCTATACCTACAGTACAGCCCTAAAAATTAAATAAATAATTAAACAAAATGGCGGAATTTCGTCTGGTACCCCAGGGTACCGTTTATGTCATCACATGCCAACAAAGTTACTAGATCCCTTTAAGTTAGAATGACCATCTACATCAACTTAATTACAGTTTAGATCAATGAAGGGAGTGGGGTTTTGAATAGCAGACAGTGAGCAATGTGTACAACTTAATTTTGACGGATTAAAAAAATTAGGACATTTTTGTACTTGCCTAGGACCAGTCCACCAGCAAAAATGTATAGTGAGTGTGGAGCCCTAAAATGTAATTGCACATACACCATCAGAACCTATTTTCAGTATGATGCCTGATGATGTCTTGAAAAGTTTAAGGAACATTTCTTTTATGTACCTGATTTAGTGATTACCTTGTAGATATGTATATCATATACACTGATCCAGTGTTTTAATTGAAATCAAAGCTTCCACTTTTTTCTTTTCTTTTTTTTAGGGGGGGGGGGGGGGGTGTTTGATTTCATACTAGTAATAAAAAGTTGAAAATTTTCAACCAGGAATTTAACCCTTATTCTAAAATCAAACTGGTATTGACTACTTGAGTACTGCTCTCGAGGATTACAAAAGTTTGATTTGATTTAGAGTTGTGTGCTATACAATGTAAATTTGTTCTGAACATTTTACGGAGAATGACAGTAACACTTGAACATTAAACTTGATCAATTACTAGTATGACAACATTGTGCTATTTTTTTATTTCTTATAAACTCAAAGGTCGTCTTCATTATTTGTTTATTCTTGCCATCATTTTCCAGATCAAAATTCACCAAATGATCGCTCTGTTTGTTTTGCAGCTCTTACTTAAGTATTTGTTTATTCTTGATATAAATTGTCAATAGTACCAAATGCTCCCATGAAGAGAATCTAAAAGGACTGGAAGTTGCTTTATTTGTTAAATACGTCTGTGACACACATCCACAGACATGGCTGTGGTCTCTAGGGAAGCTAAATGCTGGTTTTGTTATTACTAGTACTGATAAGAGCATACGGGTTGGTTGGTTGGTTATTTTGTTTTTACAGACGCGTTCAATCAATTATGATTATTTACATCTGAGACCTCCCTTAATCGTCACCATCCGAGAGATGCAGTCTGGGTTCGAACCCGGTCCAATCAGTGTGAAGAGTAGAGCTTTGACCACTAGACCCAAACACTTCTTCACTTTTGGTGTTATGTAGTCTTGTATTTGTATCAAGAATCTTTGTCAACATGTTTAGCACAAAGTATCTTGTATTCTGTATTTCCCATTGTGTGAACAAAACAAATTTCTAATAAATGAAATGAAATGAAAATTTAAACAAATCCTGTCACTTCTACATGTACAACGTAGTTGTTTATTTCCTTTAAAGCCTCACTCTTTAGACCACTTTTCGCTGCTTTTACTGCCCACTGGAAGCTGCCATGCTTTGAAACAGTGACAGTCCACATTCAAATGATGTTGCGTATGGACTCAACAAAAGCAGGTAACATAACCGTTGTTATTGCCTCTGCTGCTATGTCAGTGGTCCAGTAGCCTGCTTTTGTTGAGTCCGTATGCAATGCTCGAAATTAACTTTTTTTGCTGGTGGCCCGGTCGGGCCAGTAAAATTAGTATTTTTCCAATTTTGGTGGCCCGAAACCAAAATCTACTGGCCCGAAAAAAAATAAGGAAAAACAAAAGTAAAATTAATACAATAACCATATTCATAGTTTCAGGGTACTGGGCAATGTTTAGCCTTCATTTGTTATTCCAATGCTCGAAATTATCTTTTTTTTTCTGCATGGTGGCCCGAAAATTTTTTTTACAAACAAAGAAAAAAGAAAAACATCATGAGTCATGACTATTCGGTCATTAATTGTGAAATTATGGAAGTTATGTGTTAAAATTACCACCATCATTAAAGAAATCCATCAGTGAATAAACAAAACCTAACCTAGAATCGAGCAGTTTCATCTAAGAGTCATCAACTGATGAAACTAAGCCCTTTTCCATGTACGATTTTGTTATTTTATAGTCCATAAAATCACCAACACAAAAAGCACACATGGGACTGAGCAGAGCTAAGATAAATTGGCAAATCGAGAAATGAAATCACTTAAATCTTTGTTATTTTAAAACCTTAAATAGTTCGAAGTAGCCACAAGTCTCTACCTTGTAAACATGATTCCTTCTAATACCTTCAAAAACATGAATAATCATCCGAAAGATGAAATTATTCCCCTTTATTGATGGTATCGCGGACGATATTGCAAGCACACTGCACTTTGCAATATGAATGAATGTGAAAAGCTAGACATGTGTTTTGATAGGTCTTAGCATGCATGTGCACACTCCCTCTGTGGATTGGTTGATCTATGTTTATATTCTACATGTTGCAAAGGTTTCCAGGGGGGTGTGTGTGAAATTAAGGAAAACAGCATAAGCATGCTTTTGCTTTTAGTGATTACACACCTCTGGAAGTTGTTTAAGTTTACCATGATTTATCATGCAAGAAGTAGATAATTCAAGGGAGAGTGTTCATATGAGGAAATAGCACATATTTGTAGGCATAAATAAGGATTCATTCAACTAGCGCAAGTGCGCTTGCGACTTTTTATGTCCCTCCTTTTCATTTCTTGCAAATATTTCAATCACAATTAAAGTGTTTTTAAGAGGTGTCAAACTTGCGATTTATATTCCTTGATGTTGTCTTCTTATGGTTTAAACATTTGGTGTCCCGATCGGGCCACCAAACTTTGGCATTTTCATGTTTTTACTGGCCCGACCGCAACTTTTACTGGCCCCGGGCCATCGGGCCTACGCAATTTCGAGCGTTGCCGTATGTAACATAACATGGCAGCTTCTAGTGAGCAGTAATGGCAGATAACAGTGGTAGTGCTGTAACCGATCATCGGATCGGCATGCCGATCACGATCCGATCATACATGATCGGACCGTTTTTGCCGATTTCCGATCATGCAGAAAAAATCGGAAGATCGGATCGGCAAAAAAAAAAAAAAAAAAAAAAAAAAAAAAAAAAAATCCGTTTTTTTTTTCTTTGGAAAATGATCCAAAAAACATATTATTGGGAATATAAATGAATACCAAAGCAACATATATCCATATTAATAAGCACAAGGTAATCTTGTATGGGTATGCTTTCATTTAAAACTGATTACCTCTCCTTTTACAAAATTATTCGCGCCGATTTTGAGCTTAGTCCCATGTGTTTCTGAAAGGTTACGCCAAATTAATCACATGGGACTAAGCTCAAAATCGGCGTGAGTAATTTTGTAAAAGAAGAGGTAATCAGTTTGAAATGAAAGCATACCCGTACAAGATTACCTTGGGCTTTTAATATGGATATATGTTGCTTTGGTATTCATTTATATTCCCAAATTGTGTTTTTTGGGGATCATTTTCCAAAGGAAAAAAAAACTATTTTTTTTTTTTTTTTTTTTTTTTTTTTTTTTTTTTTTTTTTTTTTTTTTTTTTTTTTTATAGCCGATCATCCGATCCCGATCATCGATCCGATTTCGAAGATCGATAAAATTTTGCCGATCCGATCAAACGATCTGATCATCAAGGTCAGTTACAGCACTAGTTATAATATATTGGATACCTGAGAGAAAATATATGACTAGAAGTGAAAATATATGACTAGAAGTGACAGAAATGTTCTTATCAGTGCCAGTAAAGCGAAAATGCTAGCATTTAGCTTCCCATTAAAAGTAATTTTTTTCCTTGAGCACTGGATTTCTAGATTTTCTGAAACATAATGTTGGCTCATTTTATAGTGTACCTTGCTTAAAACATGAATTCATTTTGCTAAATCAGTTTTCATTAGAGAAATGTACATATTAATACATGTTTATAAATAATAAAGTAAAGACAACTTTTCTTTAAAGTGGTGTTGTCTCATAAATTCATATTTGTGTGCCCATTGTATACTTATTGGTTTATTCTGATATTTTATTTTCAATTTAAACTAGTATTTGTTATCTGGAACTGTTAAACACATTATTTACGTCAACAAGAATCAAACAGAAGACTATAATTGACATCACACTTATTAACAATCATTGACAGGGTCTAGGTATAACAAGTATTGCATTTGTATGGTTAGTCAATAATTGTGATCTTCAACTTCAGTTTCATCCAGGACCATTACTATCACCATTGTCATACTCATCATTATCATCATCATAACATCATCATCATCCTTATCATCATCATTGATCATCTTTATCACATTATTATCTAGTTATTATTATCATCATCATCATAACATCATCATCATCACCATCATTAACATTATCATTGTTCATCTTTTTTTATCAATATCATCTTCATCACATTATCATCATCATCACATCGATTCCATGGTGACTCGCGTGACATTTTTACTAAAATCTGACTTTTAACAGTTTGCCAGCACTAAACTGGCTTTCTAATCTTAACTCTTAGTACTTTTTTACACTAAGATACTGGGTATGCATGGGCAGGAAGGAAAAAAATGTTCTGAGATTCATATTTTCTTAGAAATTAGCCATCCTTTGCCGTGACTCGCGTGACGTGATACAAAACAAGGTTCTTGACATCACTCTGTTCAAATTGGTTTTCGTATCCATCTAAAGAAGAGATCTGGTTACTGACTGGTGAAATACAAACTTGATAACCTACCTCATTCTTAGTATAAAGTACAATACCCCAAGTCTTCCTGATTTTGAGAAATAGCCTACACAAAACGTGACTCGCGTGACACAGAGTGTGACTCGCGTGACGGAGTATCTCACAGCATGGAGGCATAAATCTACAACTTGACATATAAGCTAGAAATCATTAAACTACATTGGGAAAAAGTGTTTTGTATGGATTAAAATGATAAATAACAGTTTTCTTAATTATATTCTGGATGAGGTTCCCTTGTAAACATATTTTGGGGGATGGGGGGGGGGGTCACATTGTTTGATTATGATGGGGCGCTATTTTCCATGTCCTTAGAAGCATGATAGCTACATGTACATAGCCCAGTGGGAGCTAAATTGCATACAATTGTTTGCTTTTAGACACAAGGAATATATCATTGTGGGTTTGTTTAATCAAAAGTATTTGTGTGCATCTCTTGGGCTACCCCCTCCAAACATACCGGAAGCCTGGGGGCTGTGTGCATCTCTTGGGGCTACCCCCTCCAAGCATACCTGAAGCCTGGGAGCTACATGCATCTCTTGGGGCGCATCTCTTGGGGCTACCCCCTCTGAGCAGACCCGAAGCTTGGGGCTGAGAACATCTCTTGAGGTTCCCCCTCCAA